>JAOTAV010078770.1:0-12669 GCA_026546445.1 Cyclargus thomasi | reverse complement strand
GCATGCAAAATTTGGTTAAAATCGGTAAAGCCGTTTCGGAGGAGTACGAAGACAAACATTGTGACACGAGAATTTTTATATTAGATTAAGAGTTTGACCCATATTGTATGTACAAGGGTCAAACTCCTTGCAAACGCACTCAGAGACAAATTTAATAATAATTACTATGTGTAAACTACCACAACTCTAAATGCGGCAACGTAAAACTGGAGACAAAAAATTGTTTTAATCGTTCAAATAATGAAGAAACCATGCTATTAGTATTAATTGTGACTAAAGTATAAACATAGAGAAATTAATTTGTCTATGGTATAAAGTACCAGCCCTGGTTTAGTTCAAGGATTATGCATAGCCCCGCGGCAAGGATTTTCTTTATCCACGCTAAGGTGAGATACATCAAAGAGAGAACCTGATTCACTACTATGTATTTTTATGGGTAACTTTTATTGCGCATATTATTTCCTGAAATGTTAAATTGTTTCTAAGATTGTGTTCATTCAATAATAAATATGAAAGTCTGTAATCTGTATATTTGTGGCCTTATAAACCACTGAATCGATTTTGATTATTTAGTAGTATACTTTGAGAGCCGGGAGAACGCACACTAAGGAAATTCTAACGTCACCAAGTTCTGCCTATAAACACATTTTCTTTCTCAGATATTTTTAAACCTCTTGAATGAACTTAATATTAATAAAGGTACCTCAGGGAAGCCACTTCTGAGATATTAAGCATCATTAAAAAGATTTTATCTAAGCCTTTAAAAATTGTTTTTGTTTTAATTCCTTTGATCGCGAAGGAGGAGGAAATAAGGGTCAAAATGAAAGAATTAAATAAACTTTTTTGAATTAAATAATTCAGATATTTTTTGTTTCAAATAAATATTAAATAAGATGCTTTTTGTAATAAATTGTTTCTACAATTTTATGTAGGAACTATTGTATTTTGTTTTTTATTGAATTAAATATTACAATATACATTGTTTCATTATGTACTTTGAAATCTCATCATCAATCAATCTCAATATTACTAATAAGCAGAACTCATTTTGTTAATTTTGTAAAAAACATTTTTTAGCTTAAAGTCAAGGCGAATTAAATAGCGGGTAAAACGTTTCTCCCCACGAGAACAAATTCAAACGAACATTTTTATTTAAAATATGTGAAAAATCTTATGAGGACATTCTTTCGAATGGCCGCGGGGGAGGCTTAATTGCAGCATAACGTAACAATATTACATTTCAACGTCGCGTTAGCTTGTTACGTTGTCAAATTAAAGCATTTACGCCTATAATAAAACGTTAACTGGCTTTTGTCAGTCTGTATGAGGTGGTTAAGAAAATTTATTGGGGGGCTTTATTGTTATATAAACCAAAACAAATTTCGGACCGAAGCATGGCTCTCCAACGGCAATGAACATCCGTATGTACTTGAAATCAGAAAATGTCACACTGGTATACGCCTCCACACGGGATCAAACTTCTAACAAAAATCTAACTCCCCTCTCTCTCTACCCTCTCGAGTGCGAACCAAAGGTCTACCCACTGGCCACGGACGCTTCGAAATAATGCTGTGGCAATATGAATGCTTGTCACGCGCGGAGTCAGGTATAAGTATGTATTTACAGACGTTGCCAGCAATTTGTTACATCTGTATCTTGACGTATCGACCAACTGGATGCCGAATGAATATCTAAACATATAATGTATTTTAGAATTGTTAGATGTAAGATCAGTGAAAAGAATTGCATTGAAAAACACATCGACCGTGAAAATTATATAATCACTGCTTACAATGATAATGTTCTTCCTAGCCGATTTCGGCCACGGCGATTGTGTTATGGCTTAATCATTAAAATTAATTAAGATTTGCAGCTCTTCTTTGGTGTGCTCTTTGATGGCTGGCGTATTCTAGTACCGCTTATGTGCAGGTCTCAGACAAAACATGACTCGCATAAAGTCATATCTCTCTACCTCGACCCATCGCCATAAGTCTTGTTTTCTCGATTAGCCATTAAACGGAAACAGTCAACTGCGCAGGAGATATTTAAGTGCACAAATGTTCGCGCCAACTCAGGTGCACTCTCTTGTCCTTGCCCCCCTTGACCCGATGGAACGGACAACCGCTACGACCGGAGGAGGACTGGATGCAGCAGATTGGTATGCAATAACATGACCCTTATTGCTACCTTAAGGCCTTACTGCGATTGCCTTGGTGACTTGCCATTATCTGTGGACTGTTGTAGACACAACCAAGTCACATCTCGGAGGGTGACCGAGCAACTCGGGAGATGTTGATCCCGAGCCTCTCCTCCAGGTTTTGCCTACGAGCCGACGTAGTTCCCGGGGTGTGGCGCTAGGAGCCACTGGAGGAGAGTTGTGGATCGTCGACGACTTATTTGCATTTTGTCACCTATTCAGGTCGACTGACAAAACACAACGCAGACAGTCCATTACACCCCATTTTAAATATACAAGGAATACATACACTAAAGTATCATCACTTACTTTTTTATATCCAGTACATTCTATAACGAATATAGTATAGGCTACATTTCTTTATATTTTGTTTTTAGTCGAGAATAATATTGCTTTTAGTGTTGCACACGTTAAAAGACAGCTGGATTTTTCGCTGGTTAAAAAAATCATAAGTTAATATTAAGTAAGAGAGCCTCAATATAAATTCCAATTATCCAGTGAAAACGATGAAAACAGAATCTGATTAAATTCATACAAAGGCCGCAGTCGACTAGCAAAATACACGCGACGATCTCTATTTGAAGGACGACAATGAACAAGTAGATTAGTACAGTAAGACTTTCAATTTATTTTATACCTAAGAGACTTACGACTTTCGATTTAAGTCATATTTTTAACGAGGAAATACTTTAGTACGCAACCCTGGTAGATTCGGCACGTCGGTAGGTAATTGTGCTAATTATGTTTTCTATGCAAGGGTATATGGAACTTCTCTTCTGAGAAAAGAATAGAATACGTATTTGGACAAGATAAATAATTTTTTTAAAATAAAAAATAATATAATTGTAACGTAACTGCTACTTTGTTTCTTTTTTCCTTTTTAATTTGCAGTTTATATTGTTATAAAACCCATAAAAGTAAAATGTAAGAAAAAAAACATTAACCGAACTAGCGTAAGTAGGCATTATATAACAGTGTGTGAGGTATCGCGTCGTGAACATAAACGTTCTTTGAGCAAACCTCAGCCGCACCACTCAATGTGAAGGTATTTTCCAATTACTCTCGAATCCTTCCATTTTCCCCTCGTTGGGAATTTTATTACACCTGTCCCTGTCTTATGATATCAAATTTTGGGGGTGCGAGGGGGACAGAGTCACTCCAAGGTTTTGAGCGATCTCACGGGTTAATTTCCATTCGCCCGAGGCCACGTCTCGCCTCCTTTCGTATGCAAATTGAAAAGGTATATCAACTATTTGATATTACTGATCCACTAATTAGAATATAATAAACACCGAATATATTTTACTATCAAATTTGTTTTGAAGGAGTCCGATAAGTATTAACTATTACGTTCCCACAGAATGGAGTGGAGTGATGAAGTTTGAGGGAGAGAGCGGTGGGAGAGGCATTCGGCTCAAATGGGCCGGTTCTCAAATACAACATAAGGAAAAACCACGGCCTTGTTGAAAGCTGGTGTGAAACAGCGTTTTTCTACAGATTAGCGGAGACTCAACTTTTCTAAAATTTCCTACCCCTATATTCCCGTAGCCTCTTCCTGCATAAAAAACAGAACGCGCTTGCAACGCTTCTGGTGTTACAAGTGTCCATGGGCGACTGCAGTTGCTTTCTATCAGGTGTCTCGCCTGCTCCCTCGCCCTCTAATTTCATAATAAATAATATTCGTTTTTCCATCTTATAACTATTAATACACCACAAAATTTAGGGCACTTTACAACTTACGATATTCGTAACTTTTATGGGGCTGTACAGTGCCCTCTTTCGGATACATTTAGGCTTCTGCTAAGCACCCCAAGGGCTCATAAGCGTGGAATGAAACATGTGACGTCAGAGGTGCTCCCGACATTAATTAATACAGGCATAAGTCCTATCCCTTAGGGGTCTTTGGAGCCGGGCGCGATCCCTCCTAGTAATAATTATAAATAGACCCTAGGGGCTTTGCGTACCTTCCTATTGAATTTTCTGGATTTTCTTAAGGCCGCTGACGATTTTTTCTAATTGAATTATTTGTTAGAGGTCTTAAAAATTATGTTGATACTTAATAATAAATGTGGGGGAGCTGAGAAGTACTTAATACTTACATTTAGTAATAAAACTGAAAAGGGTAAAGTATAGAGCTATTGCTATGTGTATTAAAGTTTTTTTCAAGATTAAATATATGTGACTTTTTTTTCAAATTAATAAACAAAGTTATCTATAAAACAAGAAAGTAAAACGCACGACTAAAGCATTCTTAAACATTCAAAGCCAACTGGCACGACAAGATTTTTCTTTCATTAAAACTCTGAAAATTCACTTCGTTATCTTAACACGAATAAAAAGTTTATGGAGTAAAAAGTCTAGCCATTATGAAAGTTTATCTTGATCTAGGTGTCTGGGTCCTTAGCTTAAATTTACTTATAAGACTTTATTAGTTAGCGTTTAATTTGAATTAAACTAAAGCAATAGCTATGTTTACCTTATTCTTAAGACTATGAAAGCAAAAGTGTGCTTTTCGTCACAACTTAACGAAGCAACCAATTGACTTGATTTTCGTAAAGACGGTAACTAAAAGGATAAAGAGTGACATAATATGAAATATTATATAGGCTACGCGATTTTCGTATTATATGAGTGAAGTGAAGTCGAAGCCTAAATCTAGTCACTGCAGATAGATACAGCGCATTTAACATGAAAAGGAAAGCGACACACATACTCACGTATTCAATATTAGTAAGGACACGTAATAAGTATAATAATTTCTTACTCAGAGGGGAAATCTAGGTGGCCTACATATTACGGTCAAAATTGGTCACATCAAGCTAATGTTCTCTGTAATAATCGCTGCCGTATAGCCAATTCGAGCCTTATCAAAATGCAAGTGTTTGTCCGCAGTTGACCTAACGCCACGAACTTATTAAATCACATTTACCGCGTCCAATTCATAGGCGAAAAGTGTTTCCTATGTTATCAAATGAAGGAATAAGTGGAAGAAGCGAATAACTAACATTTTACAAACTTCGAGTAAATGCTCATTTTTGTCCGTAAAATTTTGAAAAATTTTGTGACTATACATCAAATCCACGTTATTTTAATTTCAAATAAAGCATCCATTTACGCAAAAATATGGCAATTTTTAAATGTTAGTTACCCGTTTCTTCCGCTTATGTCTTCAAATATAACATGTGTAATATGTCTTCCTTCCATTTACACACAATTATAATGCCGTATATATTACAAATACATTATATATTACAAAACATTTCTGGGTATATTTACTTCTTTATAAAAAAAGTTTTGCGGGCGTGCCATTGTAGAGAAGTGGTCAACAATGAATTTCGTTTTAGATCCATATCTTTAAAATTTACACGTTAATTATGGAATCAAGGTATTTTAAATATCAATGAGAAAATTAGCGGATTATTGTTACCCGTTCTGAAGTTTGGTGTAAATTGTAATTTAATTCGAACGTAACGTTATCAGTAGTGTAAGTAGCTGTGTAACAGGGTACTTACACTACTCATACACTACACTACACAACGGGACAGCGATCCAGATACTGACCGCCATTTGGTCATTATACAAGACTGTAGTATCACCAACAATAATATCAAATCTCAGATAAAATTTTAAAGAATGAACCAGCATCTAACAAAATTAACCAAAACGCTATCTCTTTCAATTTAGGTTTGGGCCATAAACATACAGGGCTATATATAATAAGGGCCAATGCGTAGGTCATTAAGTTGGTCACCCGAGCGACGTTACTGCGGTATCAAACTGTTTTATTGCGGTCGACGCATGATTTAATGAAATCTTTCATATTGAAGATAAGGAGAACTCGTAAATTGCCCCCGGCGATATTACTCCAAACGGGTCGCTCCGAATGCTCGCATTATTCTTTTTAATTCTACATTTGGCATTGTAATTGTTGTTTATGAAAAAAGGTTTTATGCCATTGACGTTTTAGGCCGGCCACGTTAATCCGGGATGGCTGTCTGGATCCCGGATTTTAATTCTCTTAGTTAATTGTTTAAGCCACACTGGCTCTACAGACTCCTCATCAGGGGGCTGAGCATGATGAACGAAGAATAGACAAAAAAATAATTTTGGATAAACAGACAGTTTTAATTTGTGTATCTGTTAATTTGTCTATATAGTTGTAGACAAACACTTTCTCGGTTGCTATGCTAAGTCCTGCCGGATTCAGATTATATATTATAAACAGATTGACCGGAATTCCATACAATAACATTTTTTTTTCAGTTTACTAATTTTTGCGATCGGAAATCCGAATGCTCGTTAGTATAAATTATTCTTTCAGATCGACCTGAAAAATACTATAATCTAAATAAATAAAAGATCTTGGCAGAAATGAGGTCTTGCCTAGCCACCCTGGGTGCAGTAATTTGCACGACACACATATATACAGATTTTTTCAGATTATGAATTTCTCAGTTTTCCTTAATTGATCAACTGAATTATAATCTGGAATTTAGCAATATTGTACGTATGTGTACGGCCTTAAATTACATTTAACAAATAAATTACTTTTTCTTGTAAGTAATATTTAATTTTGTTTTTTTAATGTCCTTTAGGTATGATGTTGCCAATGTTGCTTTACGTAAGCTTATAATTTTACATTAGCTTTACTGAAATTACCCGTTTCATATAATCTATAGCGACTTACAATATGCGAAGCTATAATCTATGAATTTTTGATCCGATAAAAATAGATGCTCCAGATTCATCCATGAATATATTTGCAGTCAAAATGTCGCTGGAATAACCGTTATTGAGGCGCACTGAATCTGCATACAATCGTTTCTACAAAACCCCGAATGCCTTTGTGGCCCTAGCCAGTTTCGATTTGATACTAAGATCTTCTGCTCATTGCACAACGCTTTACAATTTACTGTTAGGGCAAGGTGAAACCAATTTAGAGGGTGATCCTTCGCTATCCTTGGTATAATGTGTTCTGTCGGTTAAATGACTTTATATAATGGCTTAGACAATTCTAAAATGCTACAGATATTAGAATTAAAACAATATAAGGACATTGGATGAGGGCTATAAAAACCTTAATGCATATTATATCCACATTCTAGTTTTGCTTTTCACTGCCCTATAAAATAACCAAGAAATAAGGTAGGCGAAAAAAATTATTCCGGTTACTAAATCCTAATGATCACAGCTAAGCAAGTTTTCAAATATTTATCATTTCCAAAACTACGTTTTATTTGCATTGACGTCATCAACCTCGTCAAGCCTTTAATTCTGGTTCGTACAAGTTTATCAATTTTTTTTTAAGTTGACAAGACCCCCTCGCTTCAAGGGTTGTACTAATCAGAATATGTGTTTAGTGGGAAAATAAAGTTTTTTTTTGTTTTTATTTATTAAATTATATAAAGCCTGTAATTGCTTTAAAGAAATATTGTAATATTTACGTAGCACTGGGAAAATATAACTTACATTATCATCATTTGCAAAAATCTAACGAGATTTAGAGTCAAAAAATTGCGAATTCGACTAAATATAGATGCGACGGCGCTATTGATTTTGCCGGTTATTCCTGGATATCTCTGCGGCTTAGCGCGTCTGTCCTGACTACTAGTATTATTATAGACTTCGGAATAATTGTTACTATTCAGTTTGTGTGGTCCGCGTATTGTGGTTGATTGCCGTTGTTTATTATCGTATGTTTTTACTAAAACTGCTGCCATCCGATAGGAGGATTTAGGTTCAGATATGTATAATGAAATCTGGGGAATCATTTTTGCTACTACTAGACTAAAAGCACACTACATATCGAAAGAAAAAAGGCACCGTAAAGTAACCATGTGGATTGTAGATCCGGTCTAAAACTTCCAACTTTAGCGTATGGCTTAGAGTTAAAAACATTCTTTCATTAACAGTGTTAGAAAGTTCCTGAAGGATTTCATATATATCACAAAAGAAGCTAGTTTTGCACGAAGCCTGAAATACTAACACTATTTTACTATTCTGGCTTGAAAAACTGGCGTCATGTACCTCAGGCCAGGCTAAAAACTTGATAGTTGAAAGGATAGGTGTGATGACGATGGCTTACGCATATATTTTTTGAGCGTCCGTAGCCTAGTGGGTAAGATCTTTGGTTCGCACTCGAGAGGGTGCAGGTTTAAACCCCGGTGGAGGCGTGTACCAATTAGACATTTTCTGATCTCAAGTACATAATACGGATGCTCATTGCCGTGAGAGAGCCATGCTTCTTCACGAACGGGCCGGCTCGACCGGAGAGATACTGCCTGACAGAAAACTGGCATGAAACGGCGTTGTGGTAGGTTTTGGTTCAGTGAGTGAGTTTACCCTCGGCCCAACTTTCCTATTCCCCCAATCCTTATTCTCATTCCCTATTTCCTCAAAAAGAGGCAGGCATCGCACTCTTCGAATATCGCGGGTGTCCATGGACGACGGCAGTTGCTTTCCATTAGATAACCCGTCTGCTCGCTTGCCCACTAAATATCATAAAAAATATTTAGTACTCATATATTACGCAGACTTAAAGATGCGTCTATTGTTTTCTATCTCGACCGCCTGTCCGGGCGGACTGTCCATAGTATCCGGGTTGTCCGGATTGCGTCCGGTTATCGATTGCGTTAATAATTCACTCCGCAGCTCCGCCGGTCAATTAGTCGTAGCATTGTGACGTGTTTACTCTGTCTACAACTCTACACTTAGAACTTCTGAAGCACGAACGAAAAAACTGCTTTTCTAAATAATTTATTGTAAGACTCGAGTTTGTGAGACATGCAACTCTTAACTTTGATCTCCCTTAACTTTATGGAAAAAAACCCATCACTGGCTATTCCAAAAATAAAGTCGGTAGATTGATTCGTTAGCGTGTGAAGTAAGGAAAAAGAAACAAACTTTTTCATTTATATTATATTAGGACAGAATTGAAATTAAAAAGAATTTTAATTTAATGAAACTAAAACTATTATATACAAAATAAGTCGGGTTTTCCTTCCTGACTACATAGCTCCAGAACGCGCGAACCGATTTCCACGGTTTTGCATTCGTTGGAAATGTCTCGAGTTTATCAGGTTTGCAGCAAAAACAAATCGGGAAAAATTTCAAGATAAAAGTTACCACGAACGGAGTCACGGGCAACTGCTAGTTGTAAGATAAAAGAAAACATTTTTATGTAAATTTCCCAAACTTACCTTTTTTGTCAAGATTCTTTTGTGATACAAGTAATAAAAATAAGGTTATCTTTTATTTAGTTATTAACATTTTTTCGTATCATTTCCGTGGCTCTACTTTAAACGAGATGCACTACCTAGATAGTGATGCTAGTAGACAATAGATGCTGGATACTGGTTGCTGCTGTTGATGCTATGCTGCTGATAGTGATAATAGAGAGTAATATAACACTCAGGTGACGCTTGATAATAATGATCTGTCTTTATTTTATTGCTTATATTTTCCGTATTATTTTCCGTATCATTTCCGTGACTTTAAGCGAGACACACTGTACACGCTTGATAGTGATGATAGTAGACAATAGATGCTGGATACTGGTTGCTGCTGTTGATGCTATGCAACTGATAGTGATAATAGAGAGTAATATAACACTCAGGTGACGCTTGATAATGATCTGTCTTTATTTTAATGTTAATGCTTATATTTATGTCTGCCTGCTTAAAATGTACGAGTTCAATGACACGCTGAACCGGATCTTTTACCAGTGGCCCAAGTTCCCTAATCCCTTATCCCAATCCCTATTCGCGAGTGTCCATGGGCGACGGCAGTTGCTTTCCATCGGGTAACCTGTCGGCTCGCTTGCCCCCTACATGCCATAAAACACGCACCGTAGAGAGGGAGTCCTACATCTGTGGCAATATAAAATGGATACAAAACTATAAACATTCATTAGTAATAAGGTTTTAGGCTGTATTATAGCCTTTCATTCGATCACGAAATACTTAGCACGTTATCCGTCAGTTCAAACGGTTCCTAAACGAATGTAACTTTTTCAATGGCCGGGTCGGACTGGCCGCTAACAAATCTAATTTGCGCCTCCACCGTCACGTCTCGCGTTTGAATTCGGAATCGGAATTATATCGTTCGGAATTATTCCACCTGTGTGTTGCTACGATTGTAAACCTTATGTGCTGTGCATAAGGGTGATAGTAGAGGTAAATTAAGTAAAAACGGTGTGTACACTTCACGCGCTGGTTTTTATCACGTCTCACTCGTTCACCTGTTCGATGACTTTTCAATCATATTCGATGTCTGGGTTTGGACTAATGGTTAGATCTAGGGGTTTATTTTTTTTTCCTTGATGATGATGAGTATTTTTGTCTTCAATATTTTGCAATTTATAACTTCTAAACGACAAGTGATATCTTGAAATAATAAAACTTGGAAAAAGCACTATAATTTGGTGGGTAGTTGAAAATGTTATTATAATTTGTTTCATAATTCTGATTTCTTGTATATCGATAGTGATGATATTGCAAGTTATTTATTAGTAGAAGTTAGCGCGCACACCGTTGAAAAATTTTATGTCAATATTCCTGATATAAATTCTGAAAGTTTTATAATAAAAACTATAACTATAAAGGAGCGTTTACATTAGTGTCAGTATTCATTTAATGGAAGCACTATTTAATAAGTAAGTAAGTGTAAGCATAATTTAATATAAGCAAGACTACGTTTCTATGTTTGAAATAAGTCTTAATTTAAAGTAATATTAGTCATCACCATCGTTAAAATTTATGGCAAATAGCAAATTTACCATTAATAATAGTAATCTTTATTTCTCACAACAATATATCATATAGTCTGAATTAGGACATATCACTGATTATAATATTCATTTCATAGCATAATATAGTTGTAAATTCCCTGTATAAAATTTGGCAACACCTTTTAAGGTATTTTACATGTGATGATCTTATTTCCATCTCAATAACAACATTTGTTTGTAGTACGTAATAAACAGCATTAAATCCGTATATTACCAGCTAGCTAGTATTCGCTAGGTGCAACGCACACAGCAGGCGTGGTGACAAAAAAGGAACTGTCACTTTTTTACATGACAGATGTCCGTTTGGCAATTGACATCCCAAATCACTACGTTTTGTTCGCCGTTTTTCAATACGCACCCAACGAATAGTTACGGCACATACTGTCAGTGCGAACGTTCCCTAAGCATGGGAACCTCATTTTATCAACCATAAACTTCTCGGTCGGTTTCATTAAATAGTTTAAATGAAGGAAACAAGTTCGTTGATGTCTCTCAGGTGGTTTTACGGCGTAACTTCATCGTCAGTGAAAAGTTACCTTTAGATATTGGGAAACTTTAATAAGCCCGATATTGATTCACGCATTCTGTGAGTAATATTGATAAATAAAGTTGGTAAAAGTACAGTCGTAAAAATAGTAATATACAGAGTGTTACATTGCAAAGTTATAGTACTATAGGGTGTGATGTATGAGCCTACTGTATGGAGGCTGTGAGAATGGTAGTAAGGTAAAGGGTAACTTAAAAAAAATATGTTTGTCGGGCAATTAATGGCAAAAACATTACCTAAAACACAGATTATGTATTATATAATAGAGAATATATTATGAAATAGGGATAAACTCTATGTTGATTACGATGTTCATACACTTCGTCATCATAATCTTACCTAATATAAAATTTATGGTTAAACGAACTTACCTGAATTACTTCAGGTAAGTTAAAAAAACGTTAAACCAAAATTTTGTGAGATGCTGCATCTGACTTCACAGATGCAACATCGAAATGAAATAAATACTTATATTAATACAAAAAATATTTGAAAATAAAGTGTTTCTACATACATAAGTATACACACAAACAGAACATATTAAATAAAAGCTTGTTTAACAGCTTGGCATTCCGGATCTAAGTGATTCTATTGTAGTGTCAAAATGTAAATGAAATATTTTCCAGAATACCGGAAGATCCTAGACAGCTGTTCGCCGTCAGTTGTGAGTTCTGACCGGCAGGGCCCGGCTTCTCACCCTACTCCAACTAAGGTTTATCTTTATCAGCGATTTTGATGCGAAAACTCTTTTTTTAAACAAAGATTAGAAGCGTAGAGCCGACAGTTTTTTTGTTCGGAATTTTTAAACTGAAACAAGCTAAATATCCTTTTAATATCAAGTTATGTTTATTTCTAGCATGTCTATTTAAAGCTCTTCATTTTGATAACCTATTCGACCTAAATGGACGAAAAAAAATTTTTGACCTCACAATTTTGACTTTACAATCCTCCATTTTGTTTTTTTTTTAATATTTTAATATATCGAGTGTCACTTGCGCTATCAAGACTAATCTAACGATATCTCATACGTAAAAATCTGTCAACCGTTTTAGCTGCAGAGCGTGCCCACTGTGCCAGAAGGAGGGTGAAGATTTTCGCAAGTATGTATGTATATATGTGAACAATACATATATACAT
>JAOTAV010078759.1:0-12671 GCA_026546445.1 Cyclargus thomasi | reverse complement strand
GGTTTGAACCTGCACCCTCTAGAGTGCGAAAGGTACCCACTAGGCTACAGACGCTCAAAATTATCCTTACAGTAACAGTATTAATTATAACGAAAAATTTTCATAAATAACGATAATATACACAATACAATTATAGTTGTATACTTAACAAATATCATATGTCTCAAGTATTTATTTCTATACAAATAAATTCTATAAACCGAACGTTAAAAATCATGCACAAAAGTGCATGATTTTTACGTCTCGTATGTATAAAGTGTAACAAAAGAAAGTAACCTTATGGTTTGTATGTGTTATATAGAGTTGATGATGATGAGTATAGCTGAAAGTGTTTTTTTGTTATTATTTCTATGGCCAAGCGCTTTCAAAATAAATCCCAAAGTCTTCGCTTTTTGCGCTACTTACTTTTAGATTAAACTCTTTATAGTACTCATACACACCGTTCAAACACCTACTTCTGTTACACCCTGCATAGAATATGTATACAACATGTATGTTTGTTTTAAGCTACTGAACTATCGTCATTTTACAATCACGATATTATTTTATAGATATCAATAAAAAAATAATTTGCCTCAGTAACAAAGGCTATGCCGCTAAGGTATAATAGCAGCATACTAGTCTTAGCTCTATCAATGTCATGATGCATTTTGCGTAAAATATAAATTATCCGGCGGTGTTAAGCAATTGGCATGGCTTTTGGTAGAAGAGTAGTCTGTGGAGATACCATACTAAATTTCAGCAAAATTTATTCAGCGGTTCGAGCGTAAAGTGGACACAATGGGAAAGACAGGCAGACAAACAGGCAGACGGACAAACTTTTGCTTTTATAATATGTATAGAAGTATAAGCATTTGGCACGGAGTTTGGTAGAAGAGTTGTCTGTGGAGATACCATACCAAGTTTCAGCAAAATTTATTCAGCGGTTCTGAGCGTGAAGTGGACACAATGCGAAAGACAGACAGACAAACTTTTGCTTTTATAATATGTATGGATAGTAAGGATTATCAATAGTTATAGGATTTTTCCCCAATGACAAAGGCTGTATTATAGCTGCATAATAGTCTTAACTCTATCATTGTCACGATGCATTTTCCGTACAATATATCCGGCGGTGACGTTAATTTTACACCAGAGCGACTTGGCCGTGTGTCTGTCGCGTGACGTGTGCTCCATCTTACATGCCGCTGGATTTATATCAACGGTCGCTGTGATAACTTCAAGTTTAATGGCTTTCCTCATCATCACGGATCTGAGCCTGAGCCCTTAGCTCTTAGAGCGGTGCTTCACGTACGGCAGTAGCTTTACTATGACATTGAAGCAAAAGTATTATGGATACTTAATACCGTATCGTAAGTTCTGATAGGAATCAAATGGCTATTAAAAAAAGAAGATATATGAAGGTCGAACTGACATACCTCCTCCTTTCTTGGAAGTCGATTAATTACTCTAAATCTTAAGTTTTGACGCCAACTTCCTAGCTTGATGGTTTTTAGGTGTAGGTAGGTGTAAAAATAGATATAGCAAATGCCATTAGAATTGAAACTATTAATACATTATCCGCAGAGGCAGTGTTAATTGTACAGGCTGGCACAATAAATCTGTGTCGACTTAGCGTCGGCACTGAAATATTAACCGCACGCCCGTTTTGACGCCGACGCGGACGAATCAAGCGAATGCCTAGAAGCAACATGCAGAGTAAGATAGATTGTTTTTAGCTGGAAACACTTATGCGTGAATTGAAATTAAATCCAGTTAGCGAGGCATTGTCAGGAAGAGGAAATAATTACATGAAAGGTTGTCCGGCTTGTGCCAGAAGATTTTAAATTGTAACGGATCGTTACAATTCGGAGTGTCGCATTGTCGTTATGAAATTGCTATGAATATAATATATATACGTAAGCGGATCAATATTAAATTGTTAATGATTAATGAACTACTTTTATAGGTATAAATTATAGATTGGGCTGACTTTAGCATTAAACTCTTCATAATTTTCTTTCCACATTGTTATCTGCAGCGCAGCAAAATTTAAAAGTTGTATAAAGTAAATGAATGGTGGTATATATTTTTGTATGTTATGGATAAACTCATGGCGTATTGTAAAACTTATATGAATGTAAATGGCTACTTTGTCTGAACGTAGCCCCAATAGGTCCATTCAACGGTTTCCAATAAAGATAAAAGCATCTGGTCTGCGATCAGTCGAGCTGCCGACTCCGTTCTGCGACGCATCCTGTTTTGCTTTTATTATTCATTTGAAATTCAAAATTTCAGATTTTAAAACTATAGCTCTACTATCTTTCACAACCCGTAATAAATCTACTGAACCCAAAAAAACCTAGTAGCCCAGCAAACCAAGATTTTATGTTGCATTATGTAATGCGAAATTTTTCGAAAAATAAATAGTCTCTTTTGTGCCCCTCAATCCATACTTCCATAATAATATTAATGCGAAAGTGTGTTTGTCTGTCTACCTGTTACATCTTCACGCCGTAACCGCTGAACAGGTTTCGCTGAAATTTGTTATGGACATACTTAAGTGCCGGGGAAGGACATAGAATACTTTTTATCCCGGAAAAATGAACTGTTTCTTCGCGACAAACGTAATTTGGCCCAACAGAGTTACGGGCATTACCTAGTATTCTGATAAGGTTAACCGAACAATAAATTGCTGCCTTTGTGTTCCTTAATAGGTAATAAACAGTTCGTTCATATGATTTCTAGAAAATGGTTAATAACATAATTTGCTGGTTCATTGCATTTATTTTTGCTGTCATTTGCAGTAAGAGGGTTTGTAAACTAGGCAAAATTAAAAACATATACCCCCAACCTATTTCAAAGATGCTGTCGATTGGCGCGTTTTAGGTTCTGGAAATTAATAGTATTTTCATCTTTTTAAGATCTTATTTGTCTAAAAATGGGTTCTTCTGCCAAGCCAACATCTTCATAGCCCCTTATAAAAAGTGTTATATTAATGATATCTAAGTTAATTAAATTTAAGTCAGTTTTTACACGAATATCATCATATTTCACCATTTTCTGAGTTCACACCACAAGCATCCGAAGAAACGTTTACTTAAATTAATCTATTATAAAAAAAATAGGTCGGGTTTTATTTTCTATGCTATAACCCTAGAACGCACTAACCAATTTACACGGTTTTGCATTCGTGAGAAAGGTCTCGGGTTTCATGAGATTTACAGCAAAGAAAATTCTGGAAAAAATTCAAGAACATGAATACAGTTGCGGGCACACACAGCTAGTAAATCATTAAATACGAGGAGAAGTAGAACCTTCCAGAGCCTTCCAGTAATTTCTGTGATCGTAGACCGGGAGGCGTATGCATACGTGGCGTCACGTCCGCAGAGGGCAATTTCGCATCAATCAAAGAATTAGGTCCCTAATCTCATTTGTCCTACTACGTCCTACTGGCCGCTGCCACCAACTGTTTGGCTTTGTAATTATACCATGTCTAATTGTCTAGGCATAAATTAAACCTAAGTGTTGATATTTGGTCTTACTTGTATTGAATTTTGTGCGAAAATTTTATATAGAAATAAGAAAAAGATTTCTTAAGTCGACGTAAGGAGTACGTAAAAATTAAATAGACACGATGTAGATTTTGGATGTAGCCAAATTTTCAGAGATTTGAAAAGTAGGCTAGTTGTATGGCCTTTAAACCTGCTCCTTGAGGATCTCATTAGTTATACAAGCAGTACGTTTAGCTTATAGCGAAACTAGCGTACATTTTTGCCTGATTATTATGTTCCACGTATTAAACAATTCAATTTTGTTTGATTCCTTTGGCTATGGAACGAGTGAAAGTTGCGTAGATCTGCACTAGGTTGGTTTGGCCATTTTGGCCTCGAAATAGCCCCTGTAATTTATAGTCGGCTGAAACTCAGTTATTGACGAATTCTTGTTTATGACCATGTCGGGTAAAAGTGGATGTACAACACAAAGATCGCAAAAATGGATGTCCAATACAGTCAGTAACGACTCTGCATTGTCCGCGCGTCCGACAGCCTATATTACAATATCGTGGCCCTAGTAAGCGATGGGCTTAGGCGATTTTTTACCCGATGAAATAAATAATAAAGAAAAGACTCTGCCGTTGTACCAATGTTTCAAATCTATCAACTTGATAATGGAGGAGAAGAAGCGCCGAAATACTTTTTAAAAACAGAAATAATGAATAGTACGGCAAACTCAATCATGGACGATATGTTTTTGTTTTAAATATTTCTTATTTGATCAATTACGATTGATTCTTGTATGTTATGCTGTTGGTCAGAAAACCGGCTGAGTTAAACAACAAGAAACAAAGTAAATAGCTTTGGTATAGCAGCTAAAACATAAAATATGTTTTAGCTGTTGAATTGCCAAGACCGACAGAGGGCAGTTCAGCTCGTGGCTTGGGTCGTGTAGTGACAAGTGCATGAGTGATATACGAGGGTAGCTGCGAAACGATTCAAACGATACGTTTTTAACGTCACGTCAGTCATGTGATTGATGACGATGACACTGACCTAAATGTATTGTTGCGGTGGGAGGGCCAAGTCACTTCCTATGGAAAGTGAATAAGTATTGTTAGTAAATTTACTAGGTACTAACTATAATTAATCGTATTAATAAAATGGAAATGTTTTGGTAAATTCAAAATTTACACATTCAAGGACACTTTTTAAGGATTGAAAAAAGGCAACAAATAAATTATAGAAAAGCTTAAGAGGTAAGAAACTTTCCATGGCAATGGAAGTGAGGAAGAGTATTCGAATGTTTGCAAATAAAATTGTCGATGGTTGTTTTGAAATGTTTTATTAATAGATTGATAGGATATCACGTTTTGCGTAAAAAAGAATTTTTTATTCGAATTACAGTTATTTTCATGTAGGTGAGTATTTTTTTTAATAAACCTCATAAATCACAACGCTCGGCCAATAAAGTTAATAGCTTTTATTTTCTCAATTATAACTCCTTTAATCACATAGCAGCGTTGCGCCGTAAATTTTATATTTATCCCAATTACTTTGTTATTCGCGTTTCCATTAGATTCACCTTCTGTACGCGACAATTGGTTTATTCTTCGTCCTCCCTCAACCATGGAGCAATAAACTTCAGGGCGTTTTCTTGCCGCCATAAATATCACATTACTGTAAGTGAGGTTATAAAATATTAACTACATTCCCTATATTAAACTATTGTTCATTTATGACTTTAATTTTGTCGGGTGGAATTTTTATTTTCGCGAGGACTTTTCTAATTGTGCTCTTAGAAATTCTGAACGGTGATCCAATAAAAGCTTATATTTGTGACTGTACTTCCGTGACTGCGACTGTACAATGTACATTTATTATGAAGCTGGAGTGTACGTTTAGTGCTTGCACAATTAATAGTTCTCTAGAGGCTTTGGAGATCGACAGGATAGTAGGCGACTCCGGCCCAACAAATTATTAAGTCATCGACCGACACTCGAGCTAGGGGCGTAACAAAAGGATATTGAAACTTGTAGGACCTGTAGGATGTTCTAGTTGTTGAAACTTTGAAAGTTCATTATCCCACGTTTTGGTTGCATCGGTCAAAGTTACTCGAGCACCTTCATAACGCCTTGATACAGGATTAATATTGAATAATTGCACTCAACTTAGCGGCTTTTCACAGGTTCATTTATTCAATAGTCGAGTGTAATTGGTGAAATTACTTAGTTACTTGATTCACGTTGTGCCTTGACTATAAGTATTTTTAAATAAATATCATATTTTACCATATCGATATATACCAATTACCTTTGTAAGGAATTCAAGATCTTCATTATAAAGTATTGCAACAAACAAGATTTTTTGAAGATTTATGTTTACAACATAAATACTGTAAACAAAAGCATATTTATATGTTTTATTTGTCATTTAATCGGCATGACTTGATCTTACCGAGAACCTCCCTTATGGAAAGTGAACCTATATTGCAATTAAGTTCCCTACAAGAAAAGAAAATTTTTCAATTTAGGAACCCTTCGCGGTGCATTTGTCACGCCGCGCCACGTGGACTCCCTTGAGATTTGAAATATAAGATTTTGTGAGAGTTTTGTCTGATATTAGTTTATGTAAGTTTAGCTTGAAAACAGGTAAGTAAAGGTTCATCAACCTTCTGAAAAGTGGACTCAGTTATTAACGAGGATGGGCCTATTTTTATCTCAGCTACTTGTATAGGTATATTTCGAATTTTCGCTTTTTTATCATATTGGAAAAAATTTAAAAAGATGAGAGAATAAATTCGTTTCAATCTATTTTATGATATAAATAGTTATTCATGTGGTAATTTTATTGTTTTGTGGAATCGATAGTTCAACCGTACGAGAAATATTAAACCCTTCAACATTACTTATGGCCAAAAAATGTTATACTGTTTAGCTCGTTTGCTTTGATGGATCCGGCCATCCTTACCTAAGCCGGCATTTATTCAGACTCATTCAGTAGCATATTATTAGAACTTTTATCGGACGCAGTCGCGTAGGTAACATCGGAACAC
This sequence comes from Cyclargus thomasi, assembly GCA_026546445.1. Lineage (NCBI taxonomy): Eukaryota > Metazoa > Arthropoda > Insecta > Lepidoptera > Lycaenidae > Cyclargus > Cyclargus thomasi. The sequence goes on along the minus strand of JAOTAV010078759.1, from coordinate 6,140 downwards.
AACACGATCGGAACACCAGCATAAGTATTCATATTAATGCTTCCAAAACGTTCTACGCAAATTGAAAACTAATTCGAACAATGAAGATTCGATCGTTCTCATTACGAGGCGATGCCGAAGGGTTCTTTCGCATAGTTCTAATAAAGTGGAAAGGCGTCGAAACTTCAAATTAAGATTCTTGGCGTTCCGGCTGACGGCGGGAGTCAGATTAATGGGGGATGGCACCTGGGGGAGGGGTGTCGGATTAATAACCGGAAAAATATCGCGGAAGCTGCTTTGACTGTTGGGGTTCATGAGGGAAGCAAGAACTTTCGAGAAAATATATGCCTTTTGGTTGGTTTGTACCAATGATTTAATTAACAAGAAATTGATTTAAATGCTTTTTGCTGGTAACCCTTCAATTAAGTCTATGCCTAAAATCAAGTCGATTGGTTGCTTCATAAGGGCGTAAAGAAAGGACGCACAAACTTTTGCCGTGGGAGAGCCATGCTTCGGAACTAATGGTCCGGCTCGACCGGAGTGATACCACGGCCTCAAAGAATCCTGGCATGAAACGGCGTTGTGCTGTGTTTCATTCAGTGAGTGAGCTTACCGCTGGCCCAACAGCGTAATCTTTTATCCCTATTCCCATTTTCTATTCCCTCATAAAGGCCGGCAACGCCGCTTGCGACTCTACGGATGTCACGAGTGTCCATGGCCGACGGCAGTTGCTGTCTATCAGGTAACCCGTCTGCTCGCTTGCCCCCTAAATATCATAAAAAAAAACTTTCCAATTCATAATACATGAAAAAATGGATTTAGTACATAGTAATATATTCATCCATGTGATGTAGCCGATAAACATAGATTAACAGAATGCTAATGATCTAAATACAAAGAAAACGTTTACCCATCACCGCGTTCCCAGTCGTCATCAGAAACACATTACGTGTTCCGATAAAGATACACAATTATTGCGTTATTGTTTTTTATCACCTCATCAAATGTATTCCAACTTTTTCCTAGCTTTATGCAGGATTTTGTAAGGCTTATAAAAATAATAGTCATGATATCGTCGTGTCCTACGAAAAAGGACGCAATTGATATTAGGATAGTTTTGTATTGTACTAAATGCCGTTGGCCACTGACCTAACTTTGACTCTAAGGCCTTTATTCATAAAAAATTTTTAAGCAATGTTAAACTAATCAAGGTTCGCTGTCCCTTTGTGGAATATTGAAAATGTCACACGACAGACAGTAAGTGTTTTTAATTCAATTGGATTTAAATATAACATTATAATTATAATATGTATTGATAAACTATTAGTTAAATATTTATGCTGGGCTTATGTTATTACTATTATAAATTTTTTTATAAGGCAAAAAACAAGGTCCAAATTTATCTACAACAAAAGTGCTTGCCGTGGGAGAACCATGCTTCGGCACGAATGGGCCGGCGTGACCTACTCCGGTCAAGCCGGCCTCACAGAAAATTGGCGTGAAACGGCGTTGTGCTGGGGGACGGCAGTTGCTTTCCATCAGGTAGTCATTAAAAAAACATTATGTATGTTACTAGTTATTGAATACTTAAATTGAATACTTCCTACTCCTCTTATATTCTTTAAATTTATTTCCTTGCGGGTTCCAAGACAGCTTTAGCACGTCCCTCGGGCTCCCTGATATCATATCAAAGGGTTTTCGTGGTTGGATACCGCTGTCGATCCTGGCGACACATGAGATACAGTGGTGGGAATGTGTGGTGGGCCAAAGCCCGTTTTAAAATGTTACCAGTTATCACAGAATACGGTGATTTTTTAACTCAGGGAGTAATTTTGAAGGCGAAAGTTTATTAGATCGTGAAATGTGTTTTATCAAGGCTTAAGCAAATAACTCCTCCCTTAGGATTATAATTTAAAACAAACATCCCGCGTTAACAAACAAGCGACAGTATTTATTTACTTAGTGATAATTACCAGGAAATTATTTGTATTTAATTAAATAAATAATTAAATTTGTACACCTAATTTAATATGCGCTAACATGAGCTGAAATAAACTTATTATAATTTACTAAACATTTACACGCAAATTGCTGTCCATATTTTGAAAGAAGTTTTAATAGTTATAGCAAGTTATACCAAGTCTTCGATCAATATTAACGAGATGCACGGATCCCTTAAAAATTTAATAAAACCATGGCACCAAGCTATATCACAAAGCAACTTAAATCAAAATTAAGTATATTGAAAAATAAAACCTAACTCAATTAGTTTAAGAGTTCAAAGCTCACAATCGTACAAGTTAAAATAGCGATCTCGGAGCGACTAGGAGCAGAATAGCGCGGTTTTGAAGGTACAATTTTTTAGATGTCAACTGTGAATTTTCATAATATTTGATCGAAGGTTATAGTTATCTTCGGAATAAAACATTTACCTCATCCTTAAAAATTACAGTGTTTCCGTGGGATAAAACTACCAATCACAAAAATCCATCGTAGTAACAGTTAAAAAACCTCCATAAATTGTATAATGTAATTTCCCGCATGTGGAAACGGAGCTTAATTTTTATGAATACGCAATTTTCGCTACGGCCGAAGTGGTAGTTGTTAAAATTTATAGAAACACTTCCGACGTTAATGTATTGCACTGCCTAGCCGTTTATCAGTCGATGTTCATTATATTTTGGAGTTGAATATTCAAAGGTTGAATAACCTGTGATACTTTTTTTATGTTTTAATGACGACCTCTATTGCTCAGTTAGTAAGCGTGCTTGTAGCTTATGCCGCATATTAACAGATATTAACTCAAATTTACTCTGACGATGAACAGTCAGAATTGGCTAATTTGACAAAAATTGACAAAGTTCAAAGTATAAGGTCGATTGTCCACCAACACCGTCAACCGGGAACGAGAATATTGCGGCCGGATAAAATGCTACTTTATGGAATATGGTACAGGTTTCATTTTCCTCTACGCCTTTAATTACGGCGACGACAATGAATATAGAGCAATGTCGCTAAAAATGAAACTTATAGCCTAGATCATAAAGTTGCGTCTTTTATGGTCGAAATAATCTCGTTCTCGGTTGACGGCTTTGGTGGACAAACGGCGTGACTATTTTTACCATACTTTTGTAGCGTAGCAGATAAGTTTAAAACGTTTCTTTAAAATAATTTGAAGTAGTTAGGCTGCTTTAAGCAAGACTGTGAAACTGAGAGTGTAATATGAGAAAAAATCCTTATTAAGTATCAGCGTTTAGCACATAAATAGCGCAAGTGTGACAATGAGAATAAAGCGATTTCTAAATGCCCCGTTGTCCAGAGAATAATAGCCGGGGCCTATATACCGGGCCTTAAATGAAACAATGCTTTAAAAATGAAAAGTTTAGGAAGCGACGCTTTAATATTGTTAGATAGGAATTTTCAGAGCAACGTCTGTTACATTTATTTCACGTTGTACAGTGTAACATCCAAACAACGCGCGGCGCTCGTAACTTCAACAGGTTTGGAAAATATTCCGCTGGAAAATGTTACTTTTATAAAAATATATCCACACGATGATATACCTACTATACTAATAGACGCAAGTTAAGAAAACAACTTTTATCTGGCGTTAGATTTATTATTTACCGTAATGTCGTGATTAACATTATATTCAGATGTATTCTGAATTACATTTAAAATTCTCGTGTCACAATGTTAGTTGGGGTACCTCATCGGCTTTACCGATTTGAACGTAATTTTAAATACATATCTATATATTAATACGCGAGCGGAAAACTTTGTACCACATTTTACGAAAGACGCGTAGATGTAACATGAACGAAATACTCTTTTGTCTATGGTTGAAGTCTGTGTTTTTTTAAATAAATCTAATGGCCTGGTCCCAAGACCTTTATGCCAAATTAAAGTCTGTGATTGAATTGAGAATAGATAATCCTTCTTTTTTGGCTCCTCTACACGATGGATTTAAATATTTATTGTTAAATTTCGACTACACGGCGATCTCTAGTTTATTAGGTAGATCTGAGAATCGGCTGTTTTTGAGAATTGTTTGCTATATTTTTTAACGCCCAACAAAGAAAGACAAAACAGCTAGTAGTTTTTGCCTGACTAAGGCAGTAGGAGGGTTATGTTTTTCGAGATTATGTATGTATGATTGTTTGGCATGCCCTGCAGCCTTAACGGCTTGATGGATTTTGGCTTGAGAAGTGTCGTTAGATTCGTATTTACTGTGAGAGTGACACTAGATATATAAAAATAAAATGGCGAATTTTTAGCGTCAAATTCGAATACTGTATTGTTTAAAACCTAACGGTTCCTGCAGTCGGGTTTTCTGTTTTTTGGACATAAAGCTTGTTTGTATTTGTTAGCTTTTTGTCTTATAATATCTCGTCGTATCCTACGAACAAGAGCGTAATTGCAAAAGCGAACTTTACACGAGAAGGCAAAAATGTATTTTTTTTCGTTTTTTTTTCACCTAGCTTCTGCCTCGTGCGTCCTTTCACGCACTAACAAAAAACGGTCACTGTAGGCTTTGTTGTATTTTTTCGCCGAGGAATTTAAGAGTTAGCAAATCTGGCATTTTTCAAAACTTTTTTAGTGGTTAATAAAGCTAATTTTTAAGTATACTTAATAAATAATGATCTGACAATTCCAAATTTGCAATAAAAATAAAAACCACAATAAATGAATATATACTTATCTGTAGGATACGACGATCGGTCTGTCCGTCATCAATTGCACCACAAACTTTGTATGTAATCATGGCAAGTCAAGTTATGTTTGTCACTTTATATAGTAAATCTTAAAAATTCTTGTATCACAATCCAATATCCAGCGGATAAAATTATTTCGTGCAAAAGCTACAGATATTGATGTATCGGAGGCGTTCATAGAGCAAGCTCAGCAACAGTTTCCGAGCTATACTAAATCCGTTTGTGTGTGACCATTAGCCGTTATATAGTGTGGGCGGTGCGTGCGATGATATGTAAATGGCCCAGCGGTGGGCATAAATTGCAGTGGTTCTCGATTTAGAAAAACAAACCGTGTGACGCGTAAAAAATGTTATGCGCCTGCGAATTTATCGGAATTCGAATGTGGAACGCTATTGCATTTTTAAAATATATTTTTTTTACCATTATTCCAGTAGCGTCCAGTGCAGCACAACTCATATGATGAATGGGTTGAAATAATAATTATTATAAAATGTAAAATGCTAATGTTTTCTTTATTAATTTGACAGCCAAGGATTCGGATGTATCGGACAATTAGGCGCAGGCTAGTGTGAGGTTCCATGACATTTCTTATATCGAATTCTAAAATTAGTTTCTCAAAGATTGCGCGTTCACTATAACGGACAAAAAATTCAATTTTGTACGTTCACAAACCGACAGGACACGGCATATAAAATTTCCTTTGTACAGCGATAGGCTGTTTAATAGGATCTTTATTAAAAATTATGACGTTATTTACGGTCTAAGCAATATTTCAATCCTAGCTCTCCATATTTAGCCGCCGTAAAAGCGTTTTAAAAGCGAAAATGTTAGAATATTTATGTGAGGTAGCGTCTCTGTCGCAATTTTATAACAGTCCATAAATTATTTCTCGATTCCTGTCAGCAATTTTACGTCTACGGATTACTTTATATTCAATTTTATATCTCAAAGGAGCCGTTTTTATGCCTTTATTAAAGTACGAGTAGAGTTTTTTGTTAACTGTTTAAGCTCTCGGTTGTTGCCTTGTAAGCGCTGTTTGTTTTTAAACTATAAAAAGACGGTGTTGTTTATAAAATAGATACGTGCATAATACATAAATGAAATTGATATTTACATTTTACTGCATTAGTCAAATACTTGACTTATGTATTAAAGTTTAAAAATTAAACTAATAGCATAGTGACGTACGTGAGATAAGAAGGGGGAAGCTAAAGTGTACAGGGGAAAGGGTTCTTAGTTTTGTGACATCACATTCCAAATTTTCTAAATTTAATCTCAACATTTGAAATATTGGGGTGGTTCCAATTTTAAGATGTAAAATTACAGATTTCTGACATCACAATGGGGAGGTCTCAGAAATAAGACAACCTGTGTGTGACAAGGGCCTCCAGCTACCTGCGATCCTTGAACCCGTCTTGTCAACGCAGTGTGTCCCGTACCCTTGGA
>JAOTAV010078758.1:0-37606 GCA_026546445.1 Cyclargus thomasi | reverse complement strand
AATAAAATTGTTATTTAAAATATTAAGTTTTAAAATTTAAAAAAAAAATAGTGTTTGGTTTTTTATTGTACGTTCCGACTCCTGTCTCACGTAGATTGCAAGTTGGGATTTGAAAGGCGAAATAATCAACCAACATTTTTATTGGTTTCTTTGCTATAAAATTTTGAAATAACGGTTTAATTTTGGTGAAAGGGACGATTTTGAAATTATTGGCACGAGAAAAAAATTAGGTCAAGTAGCCTATTAGCGGAAAAAATCGCAGTGCGGACACGATTTAATTTTAAATAACTTTTCTATGCTACTGTGCATAGATGCCCTCACCTGTAATCATCAGTATCCAATGTAGGTCTTCGAATAGAGGTACTAGCTGGTCCATATTGGATACATTCATCTTGCCCATATGCACCAACTGGAGTTGAGCTTCCAAGCTAAATAAAAAAAATCAGACATAGAATCAACTCATTAAAGAAATTAAAAAAATATACACACCATACTACAAAGCGTCCTAGTGGGTAAGACCTTTGGTTAGTACTCGAGAGGATGCAGGTTCGAGCCCCGGTGGAGGCGTGTACCAATGAGACATTTTGCGATCTCGAGTACATAATACGGATGCTCATTGCCGTGGGAGGTCCATGATTCGGCACGAATGGGTAGACTCGACCGGAGATATACCACGGCTGTGTATGACATGCAACTCACAGGAAACTGGCGTGAAACGGCGTTGTACTGTGTTTAGTTCAGTGAGTGAGTTTACCGGTGGCCCAACTTCCCTAATCCCCTATCCCTATTTCCTAATTAAAGCCGGCAACGCACCTGCGATCGGATGTCGCAAGTGTCCATCGGCGACGGCAGTTGCTTTCCATCAGGTAGCCCGTCTGCTTGCTTGCCTCCTAAATATCATTAAAACACTATGAAAAACATTTACCGATTTCATTAAGAAACGGTCTGATACGCAGGAGTTTTATTGTGCCCAAGTGTGTGTGCTGTACACAAGAGCACTCTCTCTTCCTTTACTCTAATGACTGAGAGGGAGGGATGAGTGACACGACCAGCGAGAGGCGCCGACTTTTTACATGCCCATCTTACCTGCTAGATGATCAGCCTGCATTACGAAAATCGGAAATGGCATATCTCCAACGCGGGAATCGAGCCCACGATCTCCGAGTCAAGAGCCAGTCATTAAGGAAGTACATAGATAATTTCGATTGTTGGAATAAGGGCGTTTGTCCACTACCACCACCAACCGATAAAATGCAACTTTAAGATCTAGGCTACAGGTTTCATTTTCTAGCGACAATGCTCTATCGTCAATGTCGTCGCCGTCATCACCGTCGTAGAGGAAAATGGAACCTGTCACCTATGTCATACAGTGTCATTTTATCTGGCCGAAATAATCTCGTTCTCGGTTGACGGCGTTGGTGGACAAACGGCGTAAACCCTGATCAGGTAGGTTAGTTTTAAAAACACTGAAAATGGAACAGTTCAAAAAAGTTGTTTTTTTTTTTAATTGAATCCATATTATATAGTGATTTTATGTTATTTTATATTTTTTCGTAAATAACTCTGCCGAAACTACTGAACGGATTTTAATAAAATTTCGAATATACAGACAGGGTATTAACTGACTTTGATAATAGGATACCTTTATTACAATTTAATTATGCCATACACCGATTAAAAGAATAAAACATATTTTGTGAATCTCCTCGCCCGAAATACTTTTCAGGGTTCCGAACCCAAAGGGTAAAAACGGGACCCTATTACTAATACTTCGATGTCTGTCTGTCTGTCTCCAATCTCCATGCTGTTGTCTCAAGAACGGTAATAGCTAGAGCCGAAATGTTTAATGATTAAATATATAAGGAGAGCTCCCATACAAGAAACGTAATTTTTTAAAGTTTTTGGTCTTCTGCTAATGCATTTCACTATAATGCCGTCTACATCGCGCTATCGCTTGATATGATGTGAACCGGTATAGCTGTTGAACTTTCGGAAACGCGTTTTCTCAATTTTTTTGCACTTTACTGGCCGGTTTTTTATGCAAATCGTAAAAAAAAGTCAAAATTACAATACGATAATATTAGAATATATTATTAAGTAAGTTCCACAACAAGGTACGGAATACCGCGGCCTTGAATGTACCGCAATATGCGGTTTTCGCTCAAGGCCAGAGAAACAAAATACGAACTTACATAATTATAACTAGATACCGTCGATTGTATCAATTGACAAAACATATTATGCAAACTTTCTTAGGGCTCGCATCGCAAATATTTGCGGCAAAAGTTATAATAAAAAAACCGGCCAAGTGCGAGTTGGACTCCCGCACGTAGGGTTCCGTACCAGCAGAGAGCAAAAAATAGGCAAACAATTATTTTATTGAATTGTATACGTTGGATTTGAACTAAAGCCTCCGAGATGCCTTAAACCAGCGTCTTAGACCGCTCGGCCACGCTGCTAATGAGAAGCGCGTCAAATATATCAATCAATTATAAACGAAAGAAATAGCAAAAAACATATTTATGGTACTTGAACCACACTTAAATATTTTATTTATTTTATTTTTAGTATGTGTTGTTATGGCGGGAACAAAAATACTTATTCTGTGAAAATTACAACTGTCTCTAGCTATTACCGTTCCTGAGATACAGCATGGAGACAGACAGACGGACACATGGACAGATGGACAGACACCGAAGTCTTAGTAATAGGATCCCGTTTTACCCTTTGGGTACGGAACTAAAAAATAACATTAAGATATGTGTCCTGAATTCACAATGTTGTGTGTGAGCCCTAAGCAAGTTTTTTTTAACGACTACCCCAAAAGGACAGTTCGAATTTTCAAGTGTATATTTGTAAGAATGTTTGTTTATAGATTTTTATGTACGTTCCCTAGTGCAGTGCATGAATGTCACACGAATTTCATGATTTTAAACCCCCCTTATGGTCACATTTGTTTAACGTCACAAATTTACAATTTCACATCAACAAATTAAAACCACCCCTATTATTTTAATATCTTTCGGCGCTAGGTTAGAAAACTTATTAGTTTTGCCGATCAAAGACCGACCCTAAAATTAGGAGTTAAAATAATTTTATTTTAACAATTTAACATATTTTTTTTGTATTTTGTAACATTTAAACATTCCAAAAAAAAAATTTATTTTTTTTTATTTTATGCTAAAATTGAAAAATGTAAATTACGTACACAGATTTTACTATTCACTTACGGCTAATAAGCCAAATTAATTTATAACTACTGTTTTAATAAAATATAACCTCCTAAATAAAAGATCTCAACTTATGTTAATGAAATTATATAATATATTATATATAATAATTTGAGTTATATATAAATTTTAATGAATCATATTTAAATTATACTATGAGCATTTCAACATGTTCAAAAGTTTCCTCCAATCTAAGTAAGCTATTAATACCTCGACCTTATAACAATATTTTTTCTCAATTATTGACCGACAAATAAAAAAAAATGTTTATATAATATATTAAATAGAATACTGGGATTTACCGTTTGCTCCTATCAGTCAGCAACGTATAGAGTACATGGGAACAATGTGCTGGGGCCTTTCTAGCGACCGCTCCAATCGTCATAAGAACATTGCTGTGTAGAGTCCGTTCATCTTCTTCCATATCGTCTTTGATGTCATCATTACATCCATCCCTGGATTCTACACCTCTGAAAATGTGCATTTGGGTTTAATCGGGTTTATCTTTACATTATACATTTTCAATTTTAACTCCTTTTAACCTAGATTCTGGTTGTCTGAAAGAAACCGGTTTTAGCTGTAAGACCGTCAATTTGTACAATTCCTTTATTATGTTTAAGTTTCGTTTTGAAGTTGTGTACAAATAAAGAATTTTCTATCTTTCTATCTAACCTACTCCCAAAAAGAAACATGTTTTTCAATTTAACCCTATGTTCTTTCCAATCTTATATGTAAACTCATCTGAAACAGCTGTACTGATTCTTCAAAATTTTATATAGATATCCAGTAGGTCCGAGAATCAGTTGCTACATTTTGATCAGTTAATTCATTTTTAAGCACCCACCATCATGATCATGATCATGATCTCAGAAACCAGTTTTTCCCAGGGAATTTGTATAAAGGACAAAATTATGTAATATTGGCGTGGCCTCTTTCACAAGAGGTCGGCACTTTAATTAAGTTGTATTTATTGTATAAAACATTGTATTGTTTAAATTATTGTGAATGATACTATGATAGATGCCAAGTGCATCATAAGTCTCGTTAAAAATATGATTAAAAAAAAGCACCCATCAAAGTAGACTCAGGACAGCTCACAAAGATCTTAGTATTATAATCATATTCTATTAAAAACAAGCTGTAAAATTCACTGACCTTGTTCCATCAGGTGGCGCAAGTCGACACTGTAGGTAGGTATTAAATATCTCTATACAATAATTGACTAATGTCTCATCGGAGAACCCATCAGAGTCTTGCACTATTGAGCTCCAAGTGTGTAGGAATTTGTTCAATGATGTCCTCCAAACAGTCTCATCGTCATTCATCTATAGATATAAGAAATATAATGTGTTAATACAATATAATTACTATAGTTTAAAATAATGCATAAGATTTTTTTTCTAACCTTATAAATAATATTCAAGTGGCAACCTGTAAAAACATGGGGGTCCTAAAATCATGAAAATGTGCCTTATGCCTTGATCTCAGAGGGTCATAAGAAAAACTAATTCAAATTATACTGATTAATTTACATTTTGTTTTCTCCTTATGATTATGTAAATAAGGTCATTAGGATTATTGAAAAATACAAATTTAATTAAACAGCCATCATTAAAACCAAGTGGTTTCATCCAATTGTCTTTATATTATAATTTTAATGCACCAATGTTATTATTATATACACAAACCAAAGTTCTGGGCTGAAGTACTTTGTTTAAAAGAGTAGTATTGTTTACAGAGAGGAAACAGGGAAGGCAGCTAAAAGGGTAGTAAGGTTGATTTTCCAAAAAATTCAAGAAGGGACTGCAAAGACAAAATGGCATAATCTGGAGGCTAAAATCTTCAGACGACTAATAATAAAAAAAATAATTTGTATTAACTGAAAATTAAAAATGTAGCAATGCTTATTGTAAATAAAGGTTTATATCTAAATCTAAATCTAAATTATTTGCAGAAGCATGTTATATTATTTATAATTTAAGCTTCAATTAATATTCTGTACTTCTAATATATACTTACACTTTCTTCTATGATGGCACCCCTAATACAGTGACCAGTATAAGTAGTGAGATTCTGCAGAAAGGCAGGCGGAGTTGCAGCAATCATAGGTGGCGTAAAAAACTGAACCAACCTCCGATAAATATCAGATATTCCCAACATCTCCTTATCAAATGGTTGTATAAATGCTAACATTCTCATAAAACTGTTAACATAATTTTCAAAGTATTGCTGTTTTAGTTGAGTAGCAGATACAACGACTCCACTCAAACTAGCCAATTGTACTAGACACGTCAGAGACGGGTTAGCCAGTTCAGCATTAGAACGCACATACATGTGTATCTCAAAGAATAAAGCTATTAGTTCAGGTTGCATGATAGTATCTCGCCAATTAAGACTCAACCGCAAGGCAGGTGCATTATCGCTTTCATATATCGCCTCAAATGCCCCAGTCAAACGTTTTGAAAGCATTGGAGATACATGGCTCCAACAAAGCACTGTCTCCACTATTGTCAACAGTTGTTTTGTAAGTAACGCCTGCTCCCCCTCTGGACGGTGTCCTGAACGGACAATTTGTTCTAGAACTCCTACAGTAAATCTAAATATCCTCTTTAAATCTAAAGCCTCAAAAGATTTCTTCAGTCGAAAATGAACCTCCCATACCAATCCCACATCGGCTGATTTGACTGTTATAGCATACTCTTGCATTATAGCTAATATCAGTGAACACGCAAGCTGTTGGTGGTTGATAGTTGAGCTTAATATTATTTTCTCTAATTCATCGAGCAGTGCTTTTCTCTCTCTCCCACTGTCTGTGATACTTCCCCTTTTTATATTCACAGCGATGGTCTAAAAAAAAGTGTACAGATTATCAAAATGGACATAAATAAATTTAGATACATCATAAAAACAAAGACAATACCTGTAGTAACTTTTCCTTTAAGAACTTTGGTGTATCTTTCCTCAGGAGATAGTTTAATAAATATTCCCTTAGTGAAGATATATCATTGTCACTCAGTAGATTCCATTCTCTAATAAGTGCTGTTTTGATCAGACTAGCAGCCTCAAAGAGAACATAATCTGAGCTGGATTTTTCTAGTATTTCTCTGCAAAGCTGGTATGGGTTCTTAGTGCTTCTAAATTCTAAAAAGACACTTTCTGCTTGGTGTCTCTGTTCAGATGTGACGATATTTGGCGGCGCCTAAAATAAAAATTATTGATGAGTACCGCAAAATATGGCTTAAAGTTTATTATTTCTTGATAGTTTTATTTACCATCAACATCTGTGCTGCGGTTTCCAGTGTTTGAATTGCTGAGTAGTCCATTGTGTTTGTTTACTTTTAAAGTAGCCTGACAAAAGCTTTGTACTTAATAACCTGATTTATATGTTCATTACACAAAAAAGAAGATTTACTTGATAAAAGTAGCTTTCGAGTTAAATTTGTGTTTTATTTAAGTATTTTAGAAATAAAATTGCGATTACACATTTTCGGATCATTTTAGTATTTTTTTTATTCATATTTGACAGCTGGGTTCCAGGACATTTATTTCTTCTGTCACACTTGCAAAGGATGGCTTCTATTCAGAAAAAAAAAGTTAATATTCTCCTGCTATAAAGCCTATAAAGCTAAAGTAAATGAATGTTTGTAATTTGACCGACAAACTCAGCAGTAGTTGAAAGCATGTTAAAAGCAAAGCCTGCTGCACTCCAGCCTCAGGGTCAGTCTAGACTTTATCTAAAATAAACCAATACTTATATATTACATTGATTATTATTATTGAACTAGAAAACGAGCTATGGATGGCCTGATGGTACAACGGTTGCCACAAACCATGCTGTAATAGTTTTGGATTTACACTTGTTTGGTCAGTATATGGTGAATACTGCATAGTAGGATACTCGTATAATTTAATATATAATATCTATAAAGAGGCGGGTCTGGGTACTGGGAGTGGAGTGTGGGCATCCATATCATTATAATTGCATTTATAATGAAGACACGATATATATATTATACAACTGGATGTCCCTCCACAGAACTCAGTTTTAAACAGGTTCAGCCTTCTCAGTGGTTTTGGCGAAAAAAGTACAGGCAGATAGACAGACACACGCTCAAATTTATAATATTAGTATGGATACGATTAGGTCATGCGTTAAATCAATCTTAGTATTTTATACATTCTAGCTGTAGGGTCATTATTTTATATCTTGATAGCATACAAGAAACATAAGCATCTTTTGTAGGATCAAATGTAAAAAAGGATAAAAAGAAATAATAAATAAAACCATAACATACTTGATACATATTCAACATTTATTAATTTATTTTTAAACTTATTTTTATGTTTACTTTTACTGACTTATATTTTATTTTCAGTTATCTATTCTAATAGACTTATCAGAAGCAATATTTGTAGTGAAATTTAAATTACTGTCTTTTGTAGTGAAATTTTACTGAATTTTATTTTACCTTCAGTTATCTATTCTAATACACTTATCAGAAACAATCTTTGTTATGACCTTGCCCCCTTGACAAGATAAATTTTGTATTTTTATGTCACAGCTCACACATTATATCATTTTCCACCAAAATATTATTTATAAGACTCAATTTGTTGTAGCCTTCTTTCTAGTACATCATGATTAAGCCTATGCATACACAAAAACCTGCCATTTAAAAATAGAACTGGTATATCCAACCTATACAATCTTAGCCACCTTAAATTCTCTCTTAAAGTTATATCAACTTTGCATATCTCTAATCTATTTTTGTATGGTTCTAATTCTTCCATGACTATATCACAAAGAGGACATGGATCTTTTGTGTAAAAAGTTAAAACTGGAAGACCTTCTTGAACCTCATCCCTGAAAAAAATAGGACATAATAATTTTACAATATAAAATAAATAACATTTGTTTAAACATAATATATTGTGTTTATTATAAAAATAACAATAAAGTATGATATTCATATTTATAATTGATCTTCTGAGCTTAGAAATACTATACAAAACTATTTTATATTACTGCATTCTTATGCTAAAGCTATGTAAAATAGTTCCATCAGAATGTATAATTAATTATGAAGGCACATAAGCATGTTATTATAGATGTTATTAAATCCAAAGCTACAGCCATCTTGGGATTTAATTATTGTAATTATGTTACTGGTGTTCTGCAAAACATTATTATCAAATACACACATATACCAAGCATTTCATAAACCTAATATACACTGAAAGTTCAGTTCTTTTAGCAAACATGCTTAAAATACTTTACAAAAACCAATGAATAAATATAAAGTTTTTATAAACATCAAGTAACAAAATTTAAGTTTAACATTGTAACAATATACCAAAATGTATGTTACTTTTACCCTAAACTTACAATTTTTCGATCATGATTGAGGAGGCTCCACCTCCACCATTACAAATGGCAGCGACACCCTTTTCGCCTTTTTTAAGAGCATGACATAAGTGGACAACTATCCTCGCTCCTGACATTCCAATGGGATGACCAAGGCTCACTGCACCTCCATGCACATTTAACTTAGCGGGATCCAGCTCCAATACTTTCTGGTTGGCAACAGCTACAACACTGAAAGCTTCATTGATCTCCCATAGAGCTACATCCTCCTTCTTTACACCAGTCTTTTCTAGCAACTTAGGTATAGCAACAGCAGGGGCAATTGGAAAATCGATTGGATCACATTCCCCATCCGCATAACCCACAACACGAGCCAAAGGTTTCACATTCAATCTCTTAGCTGCCTCAGCTGTCATAAGAAGCAGAGCTGCAGCCCCATCGTTGAGTGTGGAAGCATTTCCGGCAGTAACTGTTCCATTCTCCTTTTGGAATACAGTAGACAGCTTTGTGAACTTATCAAAGTTTACTTTCTTGTACTCCTCGTCTTCGGCAAAAATGATAGGTGGGGCTCCTCGTTTTTGTGGCACAGACACTGGCACTAATTCATCAGCAAAAGCCTTTGTCTCATAGGCAGCTGCACTTTTCTTGTAGCTCGATATGGCATATTCATCTTGTTGCTCCCTAGAGATACCTAACTTTTTGGCTGTGTTTTCAGCACAGTTGCCCATGTGAAACTTGTTGTAGACATCTGTGAGGCCGTCATGTACGATACCATCAACCAATTGCATACCTCCATAGGAAGTTTCACCACGTTTCAAGTAAAATGGTACATTGGACATTGACTCCATTCCACCAGCAAGAATGACATCTTGTGAACCAACTTGCAGCCCCTGCACTGCTAGCATAATTGACTTCATGCCTGAGGAGCAAACTTTGTTGATGGTAGTGCATATTGTGCTTTTTGGAAGGCCACCAAAAATAGTCGCTTGTCTTGCTGGTGCTTGGCCCAAGTAGCCCGAGCAGACATTTCCCATATACACCTAAAACAACATTGTACATTAGTCTTTTATTATTTATAAACCCTTGCTTCTATTAATTTATTTTTAGCCTGCCTTCATGTCATTAAATTCAGCATTTATTTGTTATATCTTTGACAATAATTTTAACAAATTACATCAGCTGATAAGATGGACAGGGGGATGTCAAGACAACATAATATGAAACTGCTTTATGCCAATTATTTGCTTGAGTTAAGACAAAACGAGAAAAAACCATCACAACATATCATAGGTTAATTGCATAACTTAATTTGGGATAACTGTAAATTGTGAAAGTGGGTGCATAACTAACCTCCTTAACCTCTTCTTTGGGCACCCCGGCTCTTTCGACCGCCGCTTTCACGGCCACCGCGCCTAGTTCCGTGGCGGACACACTGGCGAGGCTCCCGCGGAAGGATCCTATGGGGGTTCGGACTGCAGATACTATGACTACATCGTTCAGTGCTTTCGTAGAGTACGCTGCCATCGCGGTATTAAACTATCAAACAAATAATACTTGAAAATACTGTGATAATACAAGGGTGACTTCGGTTGTATATTTAAGTACCACAGCCCAGTAACTAAGCGAATGCACCTTCTACTGAACCGTTCATAGCAAGACTGAGCAGAAAAATAAAGAAAACGCCGTGCGTGTTCGTTTTATAACAGTACTTTGATCGTATGAATGACACGAGGAAAACAAACCTTGGTTAGCGATGGCATTTTTACAGCTATAATTCTTGTTCCTATAAAAATCATAATTAAAATAAATCACAAAACTTTCTCTTCGATGTTAAATGTAAGACTGATAAAAAATTTCAATATTAAAGCACAGGGCCGATTAAATTAACCAAACTGGCATTTTATCAACTTTGTTTACTTTGTTATTCTCACAAAATGATTTTAAAATAGACTCTATGCTTTGGCAATAAAGTTTAAATCAAAATTTTATACATAAAATATAGAATTTTCAATCTTTGACCCCTGCATAAGGCGTCCTGTACACCGTTCGATTTTTTGTACCGTCTGGTTGCAGGGTACTTGATCGGCACGGTACTGCATTCAAAACGTCCTCTAAATGGTTTTATAAGTTTTATAGAGATGAGTCGTAAATTTTAGAACAGGTCAAAGGATTAGGTATTTTAAGATACTAGATGGTACCTATTCCACACCTAGTCTCATAAAGTTTCATTCTCTCAATATGTTTCAAACGCGTCCCGCACTGATACCACTCGTTGTAGGAAGTTGTTATTAAAATTCGACAGCTTTCATTACAATTTCCCGCAACGAGCGATTTCGAGTTACTTCTTTTTATTATAAAAGGTGATGCGCTGTTACATTTTTTGTCATAGAGTAAGTACATTCAGAGTGAAATTAGTTTGAATTTTTGTAATATGTCTTTATAAGAAGTTTATTACATTACTAATAAAATCTTTAGCTACATACTAAAAAATTTAAAACATTAAATTAATAATATCACTTATTTTTATTCTATACTTACTTGTTACATACGTTTAAAAAATCTTTGTTTTATTGTATCCATTCATTATAAATTATAATAGAGTCACATTCGCGTGTAGGCACAAAACTGTATCACTTCTGCAGTCTTGTTCATCGGAATAACCCCTCTCCGCGCTTCCCCGCGCATATCTCAAATGTGACATGTTCAATGTTTAAAAAGCTACTCTATGTTCTACAATTCAGATATCAGATTGTGAAGTATACTGTATAGTAGGAGTACAGACCTGGTGGTGTACTTAATCCAAATACCACCACTGAACCTCACCTAGTCCCGGTTCGTGTAGTGCATATCAAACTGTACGCTGTACCGGGACTAGGTGAGTTTAGGTGGAACAGGTATTTAGAACAAGTACTAGCCTAGACTAGGAATTAGTGTACCTAGTATCAAATTTACCTAGTCCAACCCATCTCTAAAGCTTTAATTTTAACACCAGCTGTTGCCCGAGACTCATCACTTTAGAATAACTTATAGTAAGTTGCTTTGGTAAGTTAGTTAGAATAGCCTTATTCGATATTGTGAGCCTACTTCTTTCATAAATCCTAAAAGTTATGACGTCGACCGTCGTGAATTTTATGCTGCTGGATCGTGTAAAGAGCGCGTGACGAGTTTTTGTTTATTAATTGGTATTTGCAAAAGGTTTTAAATTCGCATTTAGTTCTTTAAAACACTTTAGAATCTTATTGTTTTGGTTTAGTGAATAATTAGACTTAAGTATATATACTTTAGAATAAATTATGATACCACGTTTAATAAAACATGTCAAATGAAATGCTTGTGCTTACTTTTCTGAAATTATTTTAAAAAAGCCAACGTCATAAACGTCAAAAAGCTCATAATAAGTCAGAATGTCGAGTTTGGAGTTTTGGCGGGATGTGAAAAAGTGATGTTGTGTTTTTGTATTTCTTCGCTAAATTTATGTAATTTCGGAATTTAATGCGTTATAGTGGTAGAATATCAACCATTTAATATTCGTTATCATGCACAAGTGTGAGCAAGTGATACAACTTCAAGAAAAGTGCTATTTTATGTATCCCTCCAAAACGCCATTCGAAATTTTGGTAAAGCCTCCACCACTTTACTAAATTGACTGACTTGACGCTTTGATCGACGTTTTACCTTGACTTTAATCGAGTTTAGATTTGCTGATGTTATATTTCGTTGCTAAAAAAATTTATTTGAACAAGAAAATTATCCTCAATTGAATGAATCATCAATTTCCCGCTTTTACTTGACACTAGCTATGGTTATATAGCCGTAGCGCCATATAAAGAGGATAAGATGTCAGAATATGTCAGAATGTCATGTTGCTGTCAACAGTTGTCATTTTGTTGTCAACAAGCTGTTCCATTGTTCGTGTTGCAAAATTATTTTATTACGGAATTTTACAATAATGTTAAATAAAAAGTGCTAATTTACAGTGTCCTTTTCTAATATTTTGAATGAAATGTAAGAACATTTCTATAGTTAAAGTGTGCATGAGTAACATGGGTTCATATGTTACAAAAAGTGAAATACCATTTTAATGGAAAAAAAAGTACTCTGTATTTTAAATTCGATAATGTTTTAAATAAAATATATACTTCTTAAAGGATGTGAATGATATTTAAGGTATTTTTTTTACAATGTTGCTTCTGTTTTGTAAATCCTTTTATATTTTTAAGTGTGTCATACTAAGTGGGTCTTGGTAGAAGGTCCTAATTTTAGATTCCCACTTCCTTTTGACTTCCTTTTAGAGAGGTTTTTTAGTAAGTGGTTTATCATTGTTAAAATACCAAGAGGTACTTGATGTTGTAACACTCATTGCCCATGCTTATTCATTCATAGCATTGAAACTGATCACTGATAAATATTACATACATTTTATATAAAATATGGTACAAAATAATATATATGGAAATTTAGGACACTTTCATTCCTTTTTGTATTAAATATTACATCTTGATAAACAAATTTTATTTAACCCTCTTATTCAGAAAAATATTTAAGCAATGTAAAACTAATCAAAATTTGCTGTCTCTTTCTTTCGTGTCACATTTTCAATATTTCAGAAAGAGAAAGCAAACCTTGATTTGCTAAACATTGCTTAAATATTTTTATAAACATAATGTTCTTTGTGTTAGTTTGTGTAATCTAAATAAACCATTTTTTTGTAATTTGGATATAAAATAAATTAAAACAACCTAAACATCTACAAAAACATAACTCCTTGAATTATATTTGGTAGCTTTTTAGGTTGTGTTTGTATTTGTCACTAAGTA
Organism: Cyclargus thomasi; assembly: GCA_026546445.1. Taxonomy (NCBI): domain Eukaryota; kingdom Metazoa; phylum Arthropoda; class Insecta; order Lepidoptera; family Lycaenidae; genus Cyclargus; species Cyclargus thomasi. Next base: position 24,194 of record JAOTAV010078758.1, on the reverse strand, counting down.
AACAATGTAAGAGGGGAACAGTCTATTTGAAATGAACAATTTTTATTGTTCAACTAGTTGGTGCCCAAACTTTTTTGTGCAAAAATTTGTATATCAAGCAGGAATCATACATTTTTCCAGGATAAAAAGTATCCTATATGTTGCCCAGGCCTAATAGTTGTTAAACAAAAAAAGATTTATTCAAATCCGTCCAGTAGTCCCTGAGTTTAGTATGTACAAACAAACAGACAACTTTTTTTGTCGATATGTGTTCTATTACTGTTCCTTAGCACCACCACATTGTTTATTTTGTTAAAATATTAAATGTCCAGTTTATTACTACTGTTTTATTATATGTATGGATAGCTAATAAGTCTAGGCAATATATAGGATTATTTTTATTCCAGGAAAAGGAACTGTTTCCAAGTAATATACAAATTTCTTAACTAATATACAAAGTTTTATAAGTAAATTTAAAAGATCTAGATGTTTATCTTTGAAAAATTCTGCTTGCTCCTGGTAATTTTTGATAAAAGATGGGAAAAAACATTTTTTATTATTCATTGAGTAGCTTTTGCCTGTGGCTTTTTTTGCATGGAATTCAGAAATGGGAAAAAAAACTATGTTTTCAAAAACATGATGTTTTTTCAAAACCAAAAGTAGCCTATGTTACTTGCCATCCTTTCAACTATGTATATGCCAAAAATTTATTGGTTGCTTCGTTAGGTTGTGAAGGAAGGACAAACAAACAAATAAACACACATTTATAATGTTAGTATTTTTGTGTGCTACAAATATATTTGTCCTAATTTTTTTTTTGTCTAAGTGAACAAATAATAATTAGCTATAGAAGCTCCAGTGTTTAGGACAAGGCAATTGTAAATGTTCTAGAATTCTAGATAGATATGGAATTAGATCAGAGTATCTTTACAATTCATAATCTTGTCTAAATCTATTGAGCAAATTGTGTACAATTTTATTTGGCACATTAGTGTTAACATTAAGCCTAACACTTTCTGTACTAATGTGAGTAATTAGCATGTTTGTTCACTTGTGAATCTTGCTCGAGTATACTGTTGTTAGTCATCATGAGAAGACTGTGGAAAATTGTGTCTGCTCAATTTTGTATGCATTTTTGTCTTAAATTATCCATTTAGTGCTGGACACAGTGTAATATTTTCTTGTTTGCAGGGTTCTCGCCGAAAAGAGCTGGGTATGACCTAGGGCATGCAATAAAAATGGATATAGTCAACATGGATGAAGGTCAATATGAGCAACGAGAACAGCCTGGCACCAGCATGGATAGCGATGCATCCAGTGCCTTGGACAGCAATGGCAGCAGTGAACAACTGAGCGAGATCATCACAGATGATGACGACGACTTCAGGGAGGACCTTCAAAAAAACATACCCGATTGTTATAAGTCTGATTTAAACTTTGCATCACAAACCTCTAGTGATTTTTCTGAAGATAACGAGGAGTTCCAAACGACGGCACTTTGTCAGTTTATGGATATTTTGAACGATTTAGATGAAGTTTTGGATAAATCGCTGCTCGCCCGTTTAGACGACGGAGCGAAATCTCTGGACAGCGGGGACGAGGATGTGATATTTCAATTGAAGGATGTCGTTAAGGAGGATGAAGAGTCTCAGAGCTCGGTCGATGACGACACGCAAGTCGTAGTTTACCGAAACACTTTAGTACCTCTAGCGACGGAGAGTGTACAGCAGAATGAGCCGTGTAGTTCAAAATTCGGGCGATCGAAGAGTTTCTCCGAGATACTGAAACCGAATGTCGAAAGAACGATAGAGCGAGTGAACACCGTCAACGATAGCTTGAGGAACTCTATGAGGTGCTTAGACCCGATAGTGCTGCCGACGTTGACTGACACGTGTGAACCGATCACCCTACCTGTGATACTTTTTTTAGAGCACCATGTGAACATGCGACCAACTAGTGCCCCAATACAGCTTCAAGTTACGACTAATATAAGTAGTGATAGTGCCTCGGGACCACTGATAGTCGGCAGGCGGACGCTGCTGATGAACAGAACCTTGTCGCTACCCTCGCCCGGGGACAGTGACGTCACAAACGACTGGACCGGCAGGAATACTGCTCGGAGTACTGGCAGAAGTAGTACATCCAGCTCGTCGACGGAATCTCTTGTTGTGTCCCCTGCAAATCAAAACATGGCCAACGCAACGGATGAGAGGTAAGATCTTTAAGTACTACATTTTTTAATAAAATGAGGGAGCAAACAAGCATATATGGGGCAGGGAATTAGGCCTCTGGTGAACTTTATCATTTAACGAAGAACAGAACAGAATACTATTGCAGCGTTTTAGTTTTCTGTGAGGCTAGATAGAGTCGGCCCATTCGAACCGAAGCAATGGCAAAATGGCTATTATGTAGATGCTTAATATTTTTTAGTCTGACCTTTCATGGTAATCTAAATTTTAAGAAGTGTTCTAGGTTTTTCTCTCTACAGTCAAGAAATGAAAACGCTGTAATACCCTAATAATTGTGTGCACTGAATTGCGTTCACATAAAAACGTCTGTGCTATTTAAAGCTTTATTATTTCTATTTTAATACTCCACTTTTGTGTTATTAAAGATGATAAATATCACGAGATATAAAGAGCTTGATAATTTGAAAAGACATGTAATCGCGGACTCGACAGATGCTGTTCTGTCGGTCTTAGTTTGTAAATCTAAAAACCATTATCAATTCCTCTTGAACACACAAAAATTTCATTCAAATTGGTTAAGTTCTTTATAGGGAGTTCGGTGACAAATACACGCACACAATATATATATATTATATGTATATTAATATATAGACAATGCAAGCATATTTCAAGGATTTTAGCGAAATTGTACGTAGCAACTACACTAATAACGCGGAAATACAAAAAAAATATTTTCGCAAAGTAGGCTTTCTGATTACATGTTATTGTATGCGGAAATTGTGTTATCAAGTATAGGATTTACTTCGTAAACAAGTGTGTAATATGTGTTTATGTAAATTGACAATATTTTACGAGTGAAACTCTTAAAATGTTTACTATATCATTTTTATCAATAACGATTAACATTTTTGTGTAGGTCAACTTGTCCCCCAAATTATTCAGAAACTGTCCGGAAAAATAACCATCACTGGCTACCGATGAAGCGGCTTATCACGATTTACCAATAAAAACTCAGTTATTAATCTACATATTAATACGCGAGCGGAAAACTTTGTACCCTTTTTTACGAAAGACGCGTGGACGTAAAAGCATGAAATTTCTCCTAGTTATCGTTTATATTGAGGAGGAGCGTGGAATACTAATTTTATTTTAAATTATAAGAGCATTTTACATATTTTTAGTAAATAAAACACGCACACTACAATATTTGGATATGATACGATAATCATACACGAAATATTCTATTGTTTATGGTTGACTTTGTGTTTTTTTTAAATAAAATATAATGGTAACGAGACTTATATGCCAAATTGAAGTCTGTGATTGGTGGATTGATTTAAATATTTATGGTCTTATTTCGACCACAGGGCGACCTCAACTTTACCTAAATCTTCCGCCGAAGAGACCTAAAAATCTAACAATGCACCTTTTTTTCAATTTTTGCCAACCATGTCGACTTGTAATAGCAATTCAAAAATGCTAGTCCATATTTTCCAGATTCATTATCAGGTCTTAAAACTTAATCGTGGTCCAAGTTCATTACAAGACCTTTCTAAAGAGTCCAAACAAGACTATGACACGATATTCCATAGTGGAATGCCAGTTCACACCTTCCGGCTCCATCATCAGATAAGGCTAACGGGACCATATTATTGTATTTTCATCGAAACATTTTTAGTTAAAAATGACAATTGTCACATCCATGGAATATGGTCAAATTCGATTCCTTCGATTCAAGTACATCGGTCGTTGTATATGTGTACAAAGACTTGCGTGATACTTAGTCCTTTTCTACAAAACGGAAGTGCGTCAATGTAGTACAATGGAATTTTTAGTTTGTCTGAAAATACTCGGAAACTTGGTTGCTCAATATGAGTCACCTTATTTTATGTTGACTTTAGGCTTTACCTAATCCTTTAATAGGACTTATCGCCAGTTTTAGCGAGTTGTCGCTCAAATCTTATAAGGTCGCGGGCGCATCTTCACTCGCGGGCAGTGGCGTAACTACAAGGTGGCAAGTCGGCAAAATGCAACGGGCCCCCGATCAGCCTCCCTAGACAAGAGACAAGCGATTTTTTTTTTACAATAATCGCTTGACGTGTTTTTGTATTGGATTGACGTAGTGGAAGGAAAAAGAATTTTCCACGGGTCTCGAACGATAGTTATGCCACTGCTCGCGGGGAAAATCAAAAATCGCGAATAGGTAAAAAAACTGCTTTTTCCAAATCAGGGTTTGTTACTGTTGGGACTATAGAATAATTACGATGTTTTAAATATTTGTACGAGCATAATGAGCTGCGAAGTACGACAGTATATAATACTTCCCGTTTGTGATTACGTCCAAAGAAAACTTGTTTTGTAAACGATACGAATTTTCCTATGGCGCTATAGAAAATGTCTGGTTAGACGTGTTTTCTCTATGCCATCCGACTCAGCATGGATAATCGAGATGTTTCTATTCTCCGAAGGAATACTTTATGCTATAATTTGTTCGAAATAAATTGGCACGGAATTTAAAATACAAATTTTGTCATTTAAAGTTCTGTGCCTACTTACGGCGAATGGACTTTTAAATCGAGAGCACCTTGTAATGTATCACCTCCTATTACACCCTAATACCGAACTGCAGACCTGACTGGTGAAAAGTGGGGCTTAAAAAACTAAAAAAAAAATCCAAAAAATAAACATCGGAATCTGATTGTTGAGTGGTTAAAAATCCTGTATTAAAATGTCAAGTTATTAGAAATACATACGTGCCTTGCAATGTTAATATCTCCACTAAAATCTGGCTTATATTTTTTCTATGCTTTAAATTTTCTTTACTATATAATATATAGTATAGAAAAGTACAAGATATAAAAATACATATTACCTCAAATATATTTTAGGTTTTCTTATTTTAGGTAAAATGTAGGATAGTATTGGGGTGTTTTAGGAGACTTATATGACAAAGTTTCAGCTTGCCTCAAATACCTATTAAAAATTTGGCATCAGCTCTCAGATTGTTTAAAATATCGATTTAAGGGGCTTAAAAACAGTAATACTAAAATACAGTAATAGGGCTTAGAAACACAAATCGACAAAAAAAGTTGTCTGTCTGTTTGTACTCGCTAATCTCCGGAACTACTGAACGGATTCAAATCAATCTTTTTTTTATTTAAAGCTATTAAGTCTAGGCAACACATAGGATATTTTTTATCCCAGGAAAATGTGCGGTTCCCGTGACATACAAATTTTCGCGCAACGAAGTTGCGGGCATCAACTAGTAAAAAATAATAAATAACTATGTACCGTCTTAGAGCTGGGGCCTATGACAATATCTGCCTTATTTATAAAAATATTTAAACAGTCTTTGGCGAATCAAGATTCGCAGTCCCTTTCTGGAATATTGAAAACGTCACACGACAGAAAGGGACGGCGAATCTTGATTAGTTAAGGCTGCTTGAATATTTTTATGAATAAGGGGGTCAGTTCTTTGATGGGGCTTTATCGTCACGTTTAAATAGTAAAACAGCTACAAATCACAATATAAAATAATTTCTGAGCTTGCGGTTTCTTCGAGCGGGGCTCTTATTGGCCCGTCCCAAAACCTGGCGTTTGGCAGCCAACGTATAGCAAAATTTTGGCCAGACCGACCAGGTATTTGGCCAGCCGTGCCTTTGTTGTAATCACTGCTTTTGTTCTACCTATATCTAATTTCTGTCTATCTTCGTATGGAAGTATTATCCGTGTCCGAAACTTATCAGTGTTTTGGCTCTGATAAATAAAACACCTTACGCTCGCACTAAAACAATACGCACCAATACTTGGAACATTAAAGACCGCAGTGGCTTTTGGCGGTTTTTTTTTTCTAAACAAAACTAATAACATTTCCACTCTTTTGGTTCTGTGAAATTTTTCCATACTAAAAATTTACGTAGTCGCTATCGGGTATCGACACGTATACTATAGCTACAAACTCATGGTAAAGCCACTGTGCAGGTGTCATAAACGGTTTAAAATGATAATAAATATACTATTTATTTTGTAATTAAATTACAAATGAATGGTTCTGTTGTTTGCCTATTGCATCAGTAGCATATTTTTTGTCTCCCGCGTTGATAAGGACGCATGCTGTTTAATCAAAAAACTTATCACCGAAATATTCGTGACCGTTAAAAATTTAAGATAACTCACGTTTTGTCGGTTTAAAGGTAACATTGTGGGCATATAATTAAGCCAAGAGGTAAACTTATAACAACCTAAAAATTCTTGCCTAGAAGGGCCTCAAGTACGAGTATAACTCGACGAATCGCAAGCGTTTTTCACGCCGGTTTTCTGTGGGGCTGTGTTATTTCTACGATCGAGCTGGCTACACACTTCTTACACTATCTTATCTATTCTATACATATAATAAAACAGTAAAATTAGCGTGTCTGTACAATCAATATTTTTACAAACTAATCAATGTGTGAGGCTTAGGAACAGTAATAGAACACAAATCGACAAAATTGTCTGTTTGTACGCGCTAATCTCCAGAACTACTGAACGGATTCAAATAAACCTTTTTCTATTTAATAGCTATTAAGTCTAGGCAACACATAGGATTTATCTTTTTTGTCCCGCGAGAATGTACGGTTCCCGTGATATAAATTATAAAATTTCGCGCATCAACTAGTTATATGTAATACTTGTATCCGTATGTTTGTTTCGGAACTCCTCGAAAACGAGTAAACCGATTTTGATGAAATTTTGTTGGTTGGGTTTGAAAATAATTTTGAATTAGATTTAGAAACCAAGACCGGCAGGACAACGTCGTCGGGTCCGCTAATATGGTATGTTTTTTTGTTCCCTACTTGATATTCTTACCAACTTTGTATTTGTTACAGGAATGAGGACATACAGGATCCGCCGTTTGGTGTTTGGCCTCACCGTATGAGCGCTATGTTGGCCTGCCTCAGCTGTACGGTTGGCATATTCAATATATCCCGGTTCGCTATGTTCAGCGTACATTTTGGAGGTGAGTTTGTTTTCAATATGTCATATCGAATAAAAATTTTGTGTGAAACGTGCCATCTAGACTACGGTTAAACTCGTTGCAAACTCAGATACACAAAAATTATTCCCCAAAAATTACTCCGCTAGATGTAGCTGAATAATTTTACCCGGAATGGCATTTATTAAAATTTTGCAAATGTAAGTTTTTGATTCTTTAATAATATTCTTTGATATACTTTTATATAAAAAAGTCATAGTAAAATAACTTGCTATTTTAGCACAAGATGGCGTAAAAATACTTATTTCGCGCCATCTTATATTGAATATGCAAGTTACTTTGTAAATTATAATGACGCCGTCTACCCGTTGCAGCTTAAAACTGGCTGTAAGGATTGGTTTTGAAGTATTTTTTAGAAAAGCTTAAATGTTAATATACGAGTAGTTAGTATATACTTCCGCATTTATCCAGCATCGTGACTAGCGCCATCTAGACCTAAGAGGTTTTTCCCGTATACGAAATATTGTATGGATCTGTAAGTCTATAAAATAATTGGTATATGGTTCAGCGTATTTATAAATTATAATATAGAGGTCAGTGTCGACGTGAGAGTCAAGCCAAGCGGACATGAAAAAAATAAGTCGATGTCTCCAATTTGAATAATATTTGACTATGGTATTTTTTACGATATGCGGCAAGTGAGCAGACGGGTTACTTGATGGAAGGCAACTGCCGTCGCCCATGGACACTCGTAACATCCGAAGAGTCGCAGTACGTTTCCGGCCTTTTCATGGTGGAATAAGGAATGGGAATTGGGAAAGAGGATTAGGAAAGTTGGGCCACCGGTAAACTCACTCACTGTACGAAACGCAGCACAACGCCGTTTCACGTTAGTTATCTTTGAGGCCGTGGTATAACTCCGGTCGAGCCGGTCTATTCGTGTAGAAGCATGGTTTCCTTGAACACGGTACACATTAACAATAAGTTTACTTAATATTTTTGTAAACGAAATAACCTTTTTTTTCGCGAAAAAAAGTAATATTTTTTTTATATAACATAATATGCTTAGATCAAATCATAGGATACTTTTGATACCGAATAAACACTCCCGTGGTATAAAACTTTCCTTTTTTTGATATTTAATATCCTAATTCCATGCGAGTAAATCCGCGGCTAAAATCTAGCTAAATAAATTGGCAAATCTTAGCAATGAGATGGCTATCTGTATCAGATAAAATTAAACGCGACTACAAAAAGTCGTTTAAGGTTAGCATAGTTGAGTAAGGAATTAGGAAGTGAGAAGGCCGCCATTTTTGTAATAAAGTCTTGTTTCCTATACCGGCAATAGTATAGTATTTGTCCTTGAATTGTAATTATAGGCTCTTTTGAAATGGTCACAAGGGACCATCCATAAAGTACGTAACACAAATTTTATGAATTTTAGACCCCCTTGTGACAGGCAGTCATATTTCTGAAAGTTCCGCTCCCTATTGTGATTTGCAATTTTACACTTAAAAATAAAAACCACCCCAATATTTCAAATTTGGAGAACATATGACATAATAATAATAACATTGTTATTGAAATTTTCATCCTCTTATTTCAGCAATGGACTTAAAAAAAGTTTAAATATGTTTTCTTTTGTTTCAGCGGGCTTCATAGTACAGTTCCTAATTCTATCCCTCTTAGTTGGGATACCTCTATTCACACTACACCTATGCCTGGGCCAGAGCTTGCGATCTGGCCCGATAGACATGTGGCGTATCTCGCCCATACTCCAAGGCATCGGTGTGGCCCTCCTTTTAGCCCAGACACTGATAGGGGTGTACAGTATTATCGGTTTATCCTGGGTGTTCGTATACTTCAGAGACTCGTTCATAACCTCAGAAGATAAGTACAAGTGGGCACTTCCTAATGGTCTGAGTGGAGAAGGTAAGATAAAAGAAATAGATACACACGTATGTTTTATCTACACTCGTGATTATATTATCTAATTAGATTTTTTATCTTAATGTGAAAGGTACTTTTGCGTTTGTGATCTTTATTATGTATGTATCTAATTATGTTATGTAATTATGCGATTTGATAATGACTTCGTTGATTTGGTAAATATTGATGATTATTAAAATTTATTTTCACCCCAAAGCGCATACCAAAGTTTTTAAGACTGTAATTTTCAAACCTCTACCAACTTATTATGAAAAAGTATCCTATATGTTGCCCAGATCCAATAACTATTAAACAAAAAAAAAAAAAAGATTTATTCAAATCCATCCAGTAGTTTCTGAGATTACGAGAGTAAGCGTACAAACGGATAAACAGACAACTTTTTCCCCACATTGATTATTTTGTAAAAATATTAAATGTACAGACAATTTAATTTTACTCTTTTATTATATGTATAAATAAAGTTATTGATTTTTTATTTATTTATGATAATATGTTTGTCTGTAGTCTGCAAATAATATTAGCTTTAATATTTTTATTGTTTTTAAGTAGAAAAGAAGTATGTCCCCATTTCACTTACCTAAAAGGGATATTTAATGGACGTTTAATGCATAGCTAGTTTATATATTATGCAGTTTTTATTTCTCGTCTATTTAATTCTACCATTTAATGTAAGAAAGAATAAGAATTTTGTTTATGGTTAGTGCATAAAAATAGTTTTGTTATAGAACTATTTTGGTAGACGGACTAATCTCTAAAGAAATGTTTATTTTTTTGTGTGTTTTGTTAGAAATTTATTTTGATTTACCCAAAAAATATTTCAGATGCGATCTCAAAGAATATAACAATGAAAATCTACGAAACACTACCACAGTATTTCCACAATGAAGTATTGAAACAAAATCCAGGGATGAGCGGTTATGGCACTATAAAGTTCCATATAGCGTTCAACTTGGCTGTGCTCTGGATGATTGTGTTTGTTGGACTCTGTAAAGGGATAAGGTCTTATGGAAAGGTATGTTGACAAAAACTAGAAGGCAATGTATTTTTTTTACTACTGATAATCACAAAATTTCTAGAAAATAAATAAGTTATAAATGAATAACTTAAAAAAAATATTCACCGAATTAAAAATAACGGACAATTGTGTTGACCTTGTGAAACAAAATTATTATTTAGGATTAACTTCAGTTTTTACTCAAAAGTAATGTTGCTAACTAAGAAGTATGTACATAAATTATTTTCTATTTTTGAATGTTGTCTTTTTGAATATTTTTTAAATATTTTTTTTTCTTGCAGGCTGTGTACATGCTCATATTTTTGCCAATATGTGGTATACTCATATTGTGCACTAAACTTCTAACTCTGATCCCGTACGAAGCAGTTACAAACATCTTCGCGGAGACGGAATGGAGTGAATTCTTTATTAATTCTAATGTAAGTATGAAACTAAATTATACATTATGTCACAATTATATAGGGTCCACTTTAATAGCGCTAGCGCTAGAAGCGAAAGAATTTTTATAGGGAATTGTATTGAGTTTGCTCATACAAATGGGCAACACGCAGTTACTTATATACGTAATCTCGCTTTTCCCTTATAGCACTAGTGCTAGTATTAACCCGAGGCTATGCCCTCGTGGGAATGATTTATCCTACGAGAGTATTTAATTAGAACAAAAAGTATTCTGAACTCGTGAGTCCAACTCACACTTGGCATTTTGTAGGCATTATTCTAGCCTAGGACTTTCTAACCGCCCCCCACCCCTAGGAGGCGTAGAGATATGTCAGAGGGGGGGCCTCATATATCGATCGATACGCAATATGTAAGATTACATTTCTAAAAAAAGTCGTTATCACAGTTTTTTTCATTTAAAATAAATGTTGACTTTTCAGTGTAATATATTTTTACCGTATAATTAAGGGGGGCATGAAAAATTTTATTTTTGGGCTGGATTAGTATGGCCTAATAAAGGTTGGGAAAGTCTGCTCTATTCTATGATAATGTGACATTCTATAGGTGAAAGAATATTTGAAATCGGTTCAGTACTTTTTGAGTTTATTTGTAACAAACATACAAAATTATAACTCTTTCCTCTTTATTAATAGTGTGATATTATTATCAGTTTTATAACACGTTTACACTAACTAGACATTCGACCTTGATAGAGAAGAAAAAACGTAACAAAATGTCCAAAACCAGCAACTGAGAACTAGCTAAAATATCGATGCATGTATCAGTAACAATTGGCTAGTTTTCTGTTGATGTTTTTTGACATTTTGTTATGTTTTTTTACATTTAAAGAAATTTTACATTTTACAAAGAAACTAGACATTTGACCTTGATAAAGATCAAGGTCTAATGTCTAGTTAATGTTACCTTGTTGTAGGTTTTATTATATTCAAATTTCAGAGTTGGGCTGCTGCTGCACAGGAGACATTTTTGACCTGGGGTCTTCTAGGCGCATGTGTCATGCAACTTATATCTCACAAGGACGCCAAACGCAAAAACAGTTTGACACTACAACGAGAGAGCACATGTATAGTCATATTTACATTCACAATACTACTCCTAGGATCCTTTCTGGCGAACATATGTGTTCAGATTCTGAGGAACCACGGATATATCTATATGCCGAGCAGTTATGGTGAGTTTTTTTTTGTTCTGAATATAGATAAGGGATGTTTCTTAAGAATCACTAATATAAGCAATAAATTAATAAAGTTTGAACTTGTGGCTAACGCTATTGGAATTATATATATTTCTGTGCTTTATGCAATTTTATCATATAAGTTTCATACATAATCCGTCAAACTCTTCATTAAAATAGTGTACGACTCTTACCTCCTTAATAATTAAAGAAAATCATACGATGAATATTACTAAATAATGTCTTTTTTCTTTGTCTTGTATTTTGATAGCGCCACATGATAGAAAAAAAAACAGCGAATCTTGAGTATACGCAATAAAAATATTTTTATTAGTAAGGAGTTTCGTCTTTTTTCTGTCTTAGGCTTTTATTACAAAAAACTCTTGTTCCAGAAACAATAAAATCCTCCCAGTTCCTATATCCGATATCGGCGCCGCCGCCGAGTACGGCGCTGCGGTATCTGAACCACTACGGCGGTATAGTGGGGGTGTCGGTCCGGCGGTCGCTCAGCGGCTGGCAGCCCCTCCAGCTCGCCACCCAGATCGTGCCCGCCGCGCTCGCCGTGTCCGCCGACGTGGTGAGTGACGGTCATGTTGTAAGCGACGCTATGCGACACTCGAATTACTACGGCGGTACAGTAAGGGGTCGCTAAGCGGCTGGCAGCCCCTCCAGCTCGTTACCTAGGTCCGTGGTGAGTGACGGTCATGTGGTGAGTGACACGGAAACCTGGCAAAGTGCGAGTTTGACTGGCACACGCACATTTAAGAAGCAAAATTAAAATTAATTGTCTTTGAAAGTCCAGACCACGTCTTGCAAGTAATAGCGTGGTGTAGACGACTAGCAGCGACATCTATTGTCAAAAGAGAGAAAAATGCAAAAACACGATAAATGTATTAAAGTCCACCTTAAATATTCAATCTACATATTTTGGTGTAGTATTTGTTGTTATAGCGACAACAGAAATACATAATCTGTAAAAACTGTGGGTGCCATTACAGGTCCAACATAAAATTGGCCTGGCAGTACAACGTCTGTCGGGTCCACTAGTTTAAACAATATTTCCTTCCAGCTATCCCCGGTCTGGGCGGTGATATTCTACTTCATCATCATCATGTTCGGCATAGCCCAGCAGCTGGCGATCTGGCATTGCGTGGTCACTGGCGTCATGGAGTTCAACGTGGCGACCCTCAGGATATGGGACACTAGTATCACGTTCTTCAGCTGCGTGTTCGGTCTCGCTGTTGGGCTGCTGCTGTCTACTGATGTGAGTTAACGTTATGTAAAGCTACGATACTCCTCGATCAAATATTAATAAGATGCACAGATCCCTTTAAAACTGAATAATAACGGCACCAAGACTACCTGACACAAAACAACAAAATCAAGTGTATTGAAAAATAAAACTCAACTTAATGGGTTGAAGCTCACAATCGTACAAAAGTTAAAATCGCGGTCTTGGAGCGACTACGAGCAGAATAGCGCATAAGTGCGGTTGCCGGTGCCACTTTTTAGACGGCAACTATGAATCTTTATAATATTTGATCGAAGACGATACCTGTGACAGACATACAGACATTGAACTTATGAATTCATTTGTAGGAGAAAGCAAACAGTAACATTATGCGTACTACATGTAAGGGCTTATCTAATATGACTAGAGGTCGCCCTGTGGTCGAAATTCAGCCATAAATATTTAAATCCATCGTCTAGAGGAGCTATAAAAATATAATCTATTCTCACTTCAATCACAGACTCTAATTTGGTCTCGTTACCAGGCCATTCAATTTTATTAAAAAAGATTACAGACTTCAACCATAAACATATGAGTATTTCGTATATGATTATCGTGTCATGTCAAAATATTGTAGTGTGCGTTTACTTAAAACAAATATGCAAGATTGAAGCATACTTTGAAATTGTATTGGTATTTCATGCTGTTCCTCCATATCAACCATAACTGGGAGAAATTTCATGCTTTAAACTATTACAACATAAACACTCCGGCATTATTGTGTTACTGTTTATTCTAAACACTTGTGCGCAGTATGTGATGCCACACTCATTATCTCATCAATATATATTCGTTTAATGCATTGAGTGTACCGTGTATAGTGTTGTAGTCTAAACTTACCAAAGAAAGCAAAAAAAAAACTTTATTAAAACTTATAATTTAACATTTTTAATTAGCCCGCCAAACTGCACAGGAGTTTGTCGGTGGGCTATGCCCTTATTCACAGAGGTAACCTCTCTGTAGCATTATGCCTATTTATTTAAAAATAAGAGTGGATAAAACAGCAAATTTAATAACATTGTAGGTATGCACCTTTACGTAGGCGAAGCCACTGTTTAAAGCTCTTTTGCTCATCTTTTCCCATATATTTTTTTATTAAATAAATATTTCTTGTGCCCGTGTGTTTGTCACGGAACCCAGAAGCGACTGGACCTATTTTGATGAATTTTATTTGTGTTTTTAAGGGAACAACTCAGTTGAACCATCGGTACGAGTACTTATTTTATTCCAGATGGGCGTGCGTATAGTATACTGGGCGGACTATACAATATGTGGTGGGTGGTGCCACGGTGTGCTCGCAGTTGCACTAGTGGTGGGCGTGTTCGCTGTACGCGGACGCCCACTGTCCGCAGACATATTAGTACGCGTACTGTTCCCGCCCCGCACGGCCACTGCGCCTATAGCGGCGCTACTGAGCTTCGTGTGGACTGTGCTACTACCCGTGGCTTTAGCTGTAAGTATTAAACTTTATATTAGAGATTTTTCTCATTCACTGAACGAAACACAGCACACTGCCGTTTCGCGCCAGTTTTCTGCCACTTCTCGCTACCTGTGGCTATAACTGTGAGTGTTTGTATATATATTGTAGTGAATTATTGTATATATATTTGTAACTCTTGTATGTGTGTGTTTGTCACCGACACTCCTACCAAACGACCTGACAGATATGAAATAGGGGTCGAAAGTGTGTATGAAAGTTCACCATTTCTTAAGTTAAAGACATGGGTTTTTATTGTTTGAGCTACTATTTCAAAATAAATAGATATGTGTTTAAGCATTTTTTTTAAATCTACCCCTAAGGGTGAAAAAGGGGTTAAAATTTCTATGAATTTTTCTACGAAAGTTTGTCATTCCATAAATTACAAACCTAAAATTTTGTTTCTGAGCTGCTGATTTAAAATAAATACTTATTTAAGTGTTTTATGAAATTTTACTCCGAGATGGTGAAATGGGGGTTGAAAGTTTGTATGAAATAATTCTTACTGCAAGTGAAGCCGCGAGAAAAAGCTAGTTAATAAACAATGTTTTGTGTTACAGGCTATATGTATAGTGGATTTCCGAGTTGGACAACAGCGTCAGCTTTACAGTTGGAGGAAAACTGCCGGGTATGTTATATTAATTTTTTATTTACTGTAGAATATATCAAATACTCGCTCATTTGAAACTTATAATTATACAACTTGAAAATTGTATTATCTAGGTTAACTCTGTATGCATATTCTCCTGTATCTTTATTAACTCTGTATCCATACTTACCCTGTATTTATGTTTAGCATTTGTGTACTTTAAATTACCCTGTATCTGTATTTTTCTTTTATCCCCATTTATTCTCTTGTATTTATCCTGTATTGATGATTGTATCCTGCGTATCGATTTACTTTGTATCCATACCTTGTATCCGTATTTATCCTGAACTTTTAATTACCCTGTATATATGGATCCTGTATCCACATTTACCCTTGATCCGTATTTACCTCATATTCCAATTTACCCTGTTCTTGTATTTACTCTGTATTGATATTTGTATTTTGTACCCTGTTGTACTCTGTATTGACATTTACCCATTATCCGTATTAACCATGTACTTTTTATTTACCCAGAATTCATATTTTTCCTGTATTCCCTTTTACCCATTATCCGTTTTACCCCGTATCCAAAAATAGTAATATATGTGGACGCTTTACACCACGTCAGTCTGGCCCCGTGCTAAGTACCCGAGGGACTTGTTTTACAGGTACCAAACAACTGAAATATATTTAATACTTTTCTATGCTATAAACATAGTTAAGATTTTTATTATATGATACACATATTTAATACACATCCAAGACCCAGGAACATTGAAAAACGTTTGCTCCGTCGGCGGGAAGCGAACCCGGCTTAAGTTATCTACTGAGGCACAGGGGTCGACAATATCATGTATTTACCCTCATTAGCGGTATTAATTACTTCCTTCTTCCTCAGATATTGGCCGGTATGGGTTCGTCAGGTGTCCGTTTCTTTACAACAAGGAATCCTGCTGCTAGTTCCAGTTACAGCTTTTATACAGACATGGAGATACATGAGCAAGGGACCACCTGATATATTTGAGGTATTTACTTTTTGTAATCGAAGTTTTGTCATAAAATTGTCTATCCAGCATATAAATACTTTATTTTAGTGTTTTTCAACATGTTGGTCGCCAGAAGTACAATCAGGGAAGCTGAAAGAACCCATCCAGCAGATCACGACTTACATGGAATTGGCATGTTTCGACCAAATAACGTAGGTCCGTCAACTGGCTCTCTTTCAATGTCCCCCATGGTATTATTTTAGTAAAAAACCATAAAGGATATATTCATAAACATATGCCGAGATAAAAAAACAAAACGAGACGATTCCACTTAACTAAGGGACTGTTTCACTACTTCTTGATGCCGTATAGACTATCTATATCTAATCTGACAGATGAAATATGGAAAATCAGTGAAATAAGTTGAGGATAGCATGATCGACACTTATCAGGAAGTGGTGTAAAAGGTCCTTAATATATTTTATTCTTATTAGGGGGCCACACATAACAATTTTGAGAAACTCATATTTAATTTCATTTTGCATTATTATTATGTCTTCATTTCTTTATTCGACTGTTTTTAGCTTTTTTTTATTTTTTACACGCCTTCGTAGGATTATGAACCGAACGAGTGTATGAATGAACTGGTAAGCATATTCATTGAAATACGATTTTATTTGAATATGTACCGGTTTTTAATGACGCCCTTTTTCGAATCTATTTTACTTTTGGTTCTTCGCATCGTGAAAAAGCGACTAACATATATCACGCAGCATACGTCATTGTGTTTTTACTTGCAGGCAGATAAAGTTTTAACCATATCATTATTATAATGTTAAAATGTGTTTATGTGAAAGAAAATTTAAAAAATATAGACTAGAATTACATTTTTATAATTTTTACATTAAAAAGTTTAAAAGTTTCAAAAGAAATAAAGGAATAAATTATACTTTACAGCGTATCCAAAATCTCTACCGTCCGTCGATGGAGGCGTCGCCGCGCCGGGCCCCGCCACCCGCGGTGCCGCCCCCCGACCCGCCGCCCAAGTACACGCCGCCCCCATCGTATAGCACCGCTACTGGCGCGCGATTACTGAACACGCTGCGACGGAGTTTCCGAACGCTGCGCAGGTACGTTTAGTAAACGCTAAATACAATATCCCTCAGGAGTAGTCAGGTAAATAGTATCATATTTTAATGGTAAACGCACATCTGAGAAGCGAACGAAAAGTCATTTTCGCTTTGAATTTGACAGTGAACGAATCGGGGGGGATTCGGCGCGGGCTAGTGTGCGGGTTTCCATGACATTTCATACATATTGAATTCTAAAATTCGTTATCTTTGCCAAATGCGGCTTGTACGTTCGTTCTGTATCTTTACGATGAGTTTGAAGATATCGTTTTTATTGATACTTGATAGTGACTACATAAATTGTTTGTATGGCAATTTTAGGCAATTTTAGGTCCGCAAGTGACCGCTAGAGGCGCTGTAAAATTTTGCCATATTGAAAATTTACGTAGTTACTTATATGTATACGCTTAATTTAATTAAGTTGCGAGTTAACTTGCGCGATCGGCGAGTTTAGTTATTTTTGACGTTTGAACGATAAAATCGAGTTAAGTTGTTAATTAAGATCGCTTGAATAGAACGCGATTTTATTTTTTGGCGAGTTAAGTGCGAAGTGCTCCCCTCTCGCGTCTCCCTCACCCCGCCAACTTAACAGTTTTGAACAGTTCATATGATAAAATTTAATTTATGAAAGTATTGAATTTAGTAAAATATTGAATTTATTGTTATTGAACCAGCAACTTAACTCGCTTACGTTTGAACGTCACTTTATACTTAATTTTTAGCTGACCGTTTTTTTAACTCGCTACTGTACTTAATTAAATGTTAACTGGGCCATATGATAAAAAGCTTATGTATAGGCTGTTCACTACTTATGAAGTACGCAAAATCTGTCAAATCAGTTGTTGAGGATAGCTAATCCAACATGTATAAGGAATATTGAAACCGATCCTTAATATGCAGCTAAATCGTTAACCTTATTTTCTATTTCAGGATAACATCATTCCGTATTGACAACGACGACGGCCACGCACCAATCACGTTAAGCGAAAGTGTCGAAAGAAATTCCGAACCGCCAATCACAAGCGATTATCTACCTCAAGATCCGCCTATATTGACCAATTACTTGTCGGAACCGCCTATACTGAGAAACGAGCGCAATTCAACGCCATCTAGCGTACGTACTTTACCTAGTTCACGTAACGAACTTAATAGTAATGAAACACCAATTGTACGTACGCAAAGTAGCCAAACGCCTAATATACGACTAAATAACGAAGCGCCTAATCAAAATATACGTAGTAATCACGAAACGCCATCTATATTACGTCACGAGTCAGAATTCACTCGAGCGCATTTGAGACGCTCGTTTTTAAGGGCGGAGTCTTTACGTAACGTGCGTGCGAGTTTGCGGCGCAGTTTGCGTTGCACACGCAGTGGGAGTCATGAGAGGTTAGTTCGAAATGCCGAACCATTGGCTACAAGAGCTACGCTTATATAAACTTACTAGATTTAACCTGCGGATTTGCCCGAGTGGAACTATGATTTATTAAAAGTATCCTATAATTTACCAAATTTACACGCAAACTTTTACGTTTAAAATCATAACAGGTAATAGTTAATCGGACATAGTGATTCGTGACACAAGTGATCCGTTAGTAAAGTTTTTGGGGCCTAGTCTGTACGTAACGTGCGAGTTTGCGGCGCGGCTTGCATTGTGCACGCAGCGTGAGCCATGAGAGGTTAGTTAGGAATGTAGAGCCATTGGCTACAAGAGTTACGCTTATATAAATTTACTATATTTTAGCTGCGGCTTTGCCCGAGTTAGTTTGTGACTTATGTGACGGAAAATGTCTCGTTGGTAATTTTGTTTGGTAGAAATGACTTGATTAGAGATGAGACTGCACCTCTGTCACACTTCACTTCCATAGAACTGACGTTTGTATAAATATGTATTTATGCTTTCGCCATAAGCCAGTGAGCGCATGACATTGACAATAGTTTCAGGCAAACTGCTGTCAATGTCATCTGGTAACTCACTTCACTCCCTATTCAATCCGATTAGTGTGGAGAGGCTCTAAGCGGTAGCGGTGAATATTCTCTGTCAAAAAACAACAGCTGACATTTTTATACAAACTGTGATGAAAACTGAAATGGAGGGTTTTAAGCCGCGTTTCCACCTGCAAGCAAACTCTCGAAAGTCTTGCACAAGTTACTTGCTGTATCGTTTACATGATGTGCAAATTACTTGCAATTTATTTCTGCAATTGTGTCGTGCGAGAAGCTCGCGTTTTATACCACGCAACTTATCGCGCAGGTATTTGCACACGAAAGCTTACAAGTGTCGTGTAGCTATCAGAATTTATTCTTAAAATTAAATTTTTCTATTCTACTCTCTGAGATCATGACGTCAAGACGTGCACGTGTAGCAGCTGCATTAACTAGTTTGTTGTTAAGAAAGAAAAAAGATCAATTTGGGTACGAGAATGGATTTCTAGAAGACGAGAAGCTGGTGCTTATCATAATTGACTACGTGATATACAACTGAAAGGTGGACAGCAGTATTTCAATTTTATTTGTATGACCGCAGTCGATTTAGAAGCGAACCTCTATAGTATATTCTCAATGGCTAAACGAGAGTTTTTGACAGACAGGATTTTACACGTTAACCATCAGTTGAACCTATTTGCTGTACAGCCTAGAGGGCGTTTTCTTATCCTTCACGTGCGATAGTTGCTGCGAGATATATGGAACTAGACCGATAAGCAGCGAGATCTGTCACGAGTCGACGCGTACATGTTTAGACATGCTTTTGCAAGTACTTCCAGGAAGCACTTGACAAACTGTTGCGACAGCACTTGCTACGGGTTTTACACTTGCAAGCTGCTGTCAGACAGACTGTCGGACATTTCTCGCGAAAGTTATCTTGCAGGTGTAAATGCGGTCTTACTGAAAAACTGACCGTAGGTGAATATTCGCATAAAACAATACATCACATCATTTTCTTGAGCAAATAATGTATTGACTTCTCATAATAATAGCGAAGACTTATGAATATATTGTGGTAATAGAATTACATAGTTATAATCGTAACTTAATTAATTAATGTTAGTTATACATTTTATACGAATATTTACTTAAATTTTAGATTAAAAATAAAAATTTTTTATTACTTTTTGCATAATGTAGCTTGTTATTGCATTATGTATGCATTTAGTACTCTCACTAGGATAGGGTGATGTGATTTTAGAAATAACAAGAAATTGGCAAAATGCACAAAAATCTAGACACATTCTTTGAATGAGACAATAATATTATGTAATATGAAAGAATATTGTAAAGAAAAATTTTCAACAAGCTTCAAACTACCATATTATGTGACAGCAATTTTCTTTGTTACCACATACGCACCGCGTTTCATGTGAGACTATCTGTAATATATTTATTATGCACATAATCTCGCACAGAATCTTTATTTATCAAAACTAAATAAAAAACACAAAATATAGTTTATAACTTAATTGAAAACTTGTAGTTGAAAAGGGGAGTAGAAATTGTACTTAAATAAAGTAGCTATGTTAGAGTACAAAAAATATTTGCAGTTATTTTTTTAATTGATAACATATTTTTTATTAAGTTTTAGCCATAAAAAGTACAAGAGAGTTAGTTTTTCAGCGATATATCGACATATCCTTTACATCACAATGATTTTTTTAAAGAAATATCAAAGGAATAAATTCCATAATTTATTTTTAAAGAAAATATTTGGCTTGAGTGCAATGCGAATCTCACAAACATTTTAATCAAAATTATATGTAACATAAATTAAATTTCGAATATATTAGAAATGTTATTTTAATGGAAGAGTCACAACCAAAGCTGGAGCATGAGTCTATTTGAATATTTTAACGAGATTCTTATATATTTTTGAAAAGTAATTCGTTTAAAAATTATATTTGATGTGAATAGAATAACAGAGTTCCGAGTGCAAGTTTTTTTTTCTCATTTGGCCGTGAACGCGTTTCGCGTTTACTAAGATTTTGTATGGGATGATGCTCACGGTCACGTGTATATTATATCCCGTAATATGATTTTATAATCATAGTACGCGAAACGCATTCACGGTCGAATGTGAAAAAAAACTTGCACGCGGCACTCTGATACTGAGTGTAACTTAAAATGTTGTTTTTCAACAACTCTATCAATTTATCTAATAAAAAATATTGCTTATTATTATAAGCAATATTTTTTATTATTTTATTTATACACACTAAGTCCGTTTGTCCACCAACACATTATTTCGGTCGGACAAAATGCAAATTTATGACATAGACTACAGGTTTCATTTTTCTTTACGCTTTTAATGTCGCTCGCTAGAAAATGAAACATATAGCCTAGATCATAAAGTTGCATTTTATCGGTTCGAAATAATCTCGTTCTCGGTTGACGGTGTTGGCGGACGAAACGCACCTTCAATTTTATCCATACAGCTGTCATTGGATGCTTTCTTTGAACACGTATTACAATCAGGGAAGTTGAAACAGATACTGATCGTAGATCTAAGTAATTTGGCCGCGTTATGTGAAACTCAGCCGACAGATCACGTCTTACCTAGAATTGACATATCCAAGCCAAATCAATCAACTGGCTCTCTTTCAATTTCACCCATTATACAATAATATAATTATATCACCGAGTCGCCATTGTTATTACCGCTTAGAGTCAGACATACAGGTTGTCATTATAATTCTATGTGTATGTTATTTTTGTTCAAAGAAAGTATTTTCTGTTTAAAAATCTTTTTTTAATGTGTTGGACAGAAACGGAAACTATTTACTACAGTGAGCGTGGTGCTAAAATATATAATATGTAGGAATTAAGGTGGAAGGCCTTATATCACACTGCCACGTGAGAACTACAAATTATAATAACGGTCATTAAAAATAACATTTTAAAACCCGACTACTAAAACACGTTCCAAAAAAGTAAGAAACAAGAAAATGTATATATGTGGACATGTTTAAAATATAACCGTGGTCGTATGCCCCTACATACTGTCTTTAAACACATTAATTAATATAGTTATTAAAGAAATAAAAGAGGTATAATTAAGGAGTTACTTTTATTTCAATTATTTTGGGGCTATCTTTCGATAAATTTCTAAATGTTAGTTATAGTTATATAAAAGTTAGTAGTTAGGCCTCGGTATATACAAACATATATACATACATACAGGTCAAAATCATAACCTTAATTTTTGCTTTGCCGTAGTCAGGTAAAAATGACGTAATCACTCAGACAAGAAAATTAGTTACTTAACTGTAAGGCAGAGATTACACACTCAATCTGGATTCAGTTTGGCAGCAGTCTGAGACTGACACCAGATTGATGACAAATGTTTTTACAAGTTAAAGGATATGTTAAGCTGGGCGTACGAATATGTTAAGACTTAACAGTGCTAAAGGATGTAAGATATAAATTATATTTAAGTTATTATTGTAGATAAAAATATTTTAGTGTTTAGTTCAATATTTTATAATACAAAGTTCGTTATTCTATTAACGATAAAACTCAATTGGGTAATTTGGTAGTATTTTAAACAAGTACTGTAATAATTAAATGTAAAAAAAATATTCTGTTCAAATAATTTGCAAGTACAATTAACATTGTTACAATGATTTATGCTAATAATTTTAATAGTAGTAATCATACATAATAGCCTTATTAAAATAATAAATGTTTGCTTGTTAATTATCGTAACAACTAAAGTACTTTAATATTATAAGTCTGAGTAATAATAATCATATTTTAAGGTACGCGCACACTTTGACGGAGCGTGCACACATGTGACGGGCCGGGTCTCATCGCATTGACGGTTTTTGAGTACGTCAGTGTGAACACTTTTAAATCACTCGTGACTCAATATACCAAAAACGTTGTTATACTATTCTACAATTTCTACTAAAATATACTAAACCGTGTTTTCGCACGGTTTATTCTACATGGTTAAAACTAAAAAAAATTGAATGTTTTTATAGACAGCCTTCATAATGTTTTTAAATCATTTATTGTAATATCTTATTCTATAATATTAATTTCCTACTATAATCTACTAAAAGATTTTGGACTACCTACTAAACCGTTCTTCATTTGTACCAAAGGTTTGTTGAAGACTTGCCGGGCCATGTCGATTCCGCCACCCAAAAATCCGCCCCGCTGAGGCCCAGGTGTGCGATACGCGCATCCAACTCCATGTAATTTGTATGGCAGCGGATTTTTCCGCTGAGACCTGGCACGCTGGCATATTTTGCTCACTCCTTTAAGGTCTAGGTTGTTCCACATTTTTTTATTACAAATAATATGTTGGTAGCTTAGCGATGTTCTAAAAATTTAATTTTTAAGTCTTAGACCAAAGGAATACATATAAAATAGGAAACCTTTAACTCAACACTAAATCTATTATATATTAAAGTAAAATATATTAAATTTACTCTTATTTAATAAGGTTGCCTCTACTCCATTTGGTCTAAGTTCTTTTAGTACGTATTGATAGTTCCTGCACTGCATTTAAAATGGTCGCTTTGTCAAAATTTTAGTTAAGTTCTAGTCAAGTAATGTCTGCCACTATTGTAACATCACATTTGAGATTCTTATGATCGTTTTCAAAAAAAAAGCCTATTTACATTCCAAGTTTTTGTAATTAGATTAAGATTAATAAACGTTTTTATATCAGCCTCCTGTTTTGTTTCCTCCTTAATGCTTTATGCTATACAGTTTCGCCATTATTCGGACTGCCATCTGAAAAAGCTTCTTGTTATAATTTCTTAATAAACTTTTACGTTATACTTTCCTGTATCATATATAAATTATGGATGCGAAAATAATGTATGGGGTTGGCATTATCGCGCATCCCAGGAATGGAGATGGGGTGGTTTCATTTTATAGATGTTTTTGAAAGGAAGAAGAAGGTTTTTGGCGGGGATTTCAGAGAGTGACGTTGTGAGTTTTGTATTTTTTGTTAAATTTGTGTTATTTCGGTTTTT
>JAOTAV010078747.1:0-12673 GCA_026546445.1 Cyclargus thomasi | reverse complement strand
TGTTTCCGCTTGTCAGTACAGAACTCAGCGATGCCCTTTAGCAGCGGCTCCCACGCCACCTCCCATAAGTCATAGTCTTCTGCCCCTGAACAAATTATACAATCGGATTAAACATAACAATATTAAATCCATCGGCGTATGTAAACCCATTTTCCGGGGAGTCCTGAGCCCCTTTTAACTTAAGCTTTGTAACTAGTATCTACACTGTCTGTGGCTTTAGCCAGTAACATAAAAAATAGTATAAAGTACATGACACCCGCAACTCCGTTGCGCTAAAATTCGTTTATCGTACGGGAACCATACGTTTCTCCGGCGTAAAAAATATTCACCAGATAATTCTGGGGTAACCAGAAGGCCTAAAATAGCCGTTACAGCAATATTGAAAAGAAATTGCTCTGCATTTCACTTAAGAACTTTTTTTAAAAAATCGATTATTTTTTGATAAAATATTAACTTCAAAATCAATTTTAATTGATGACATTTTTACGGTATAAATAGTATTCAACAGATCATTATAGGGAGGGCACGGTCCATCCGCCCCCCACCCTTTCCTATGATTTAGTCCAAAATTCTAATCAATTTTATTAAAAAAAAACATAATAATATATTACCGTTAATTGATTGCAGAACTGTTAAAACTTATTATTACTTTACTTATTATTATTATTACTTTACTTATCATTTTGTCATTTTACTTGTAATTCACTACAAATTTAGCAAATCAAAAATTCAAAACAAGTGATTCAACTTTTTTATCACTAACTATTACATTTTTTAACAAAATGTTTAGTACACTGTAGAGGATTGTAGAGCAATTTCTTTGGAATATTGCTATTACGACCTTTTAGGCCCCCGATATGAGTACAATATAATTAAAAATAGACTACCTATTAATTATGGTTATCCTGTTTAAAGGCATTAATAGTTTTATTGTGTTCGCTGGCAATTGACAACTTCACACGGGTTGCAATGCGGGGAAAGCGGTATCATCGCGCATACTTTTGGAGTCGAAAAGATTGCCCGCTTCACAATTACCAAAAGAGTTTTGAGTAAATTTAACGCCAATAATTATTTCTCATTGAACGCATTCACGTATCGCGTTTTATTTCAAGTGGACATCCAAATCGTCTTCTTTAGACTCTATATCCAAGTTTAAATGATTTCACGCGATACACTTACACTATGTTTTTAGCTTATCATATCGCATTATTTTTATAACAGAGTAGCAAATAGCTTAAATGTAACTTGCAATATAGATGACTAAGTTATAAATAAGTTATTTTAACTAATTCATTACCTTGATTCTGATCAGCCTCGTCCCTCCACCACTTGAATATCTGTGCTGTCCGGCTGTGAAGAGTGTGCATCAGGTCGAGGAGCTGAAATATCAAATAATATCATACTTTGTTTTCCTACAAACTTTAAAAGTTGACCCGCCTCATGCATCGTTCCTAAAACTTGATAGGGAATATGAATGGTTTTTTATTATTTAATTAAATATATCTTACGTTTTTGAAAAAACGATGTTTTTTGATAAAATTGAAAACAAAGTTACAAGCCTTTAAAGTAGTCAGTTATTAATTGTGTCCGATATTAATTGTGACGTCAAATTCCATAAGCTGCATACAAAGTTAATGCTAAATTACGTTTTAAGAGAAAGAGATGGGTAGAAAACTTACATCGCTAATATCCTACTTATTTCTCAACAGAATTCAGAGATTTTTTGTGATTCTGTATCTTTAGGGCCACTATCATAATAATTTGCATTCAATAAATTTGGTTTTACACGCACATTCCCTATTCCGGAACGAATTTGCGGTAGGTAACTAGAGCTTTATATGAGCTGTGGACATGGGATAGATTTTCTCGAAAAATATTTTCCTCTTCGGAAACTAAACTTTACATACGAAACGTTAATTTTGTTATTACTAAACCTTATCCGATACTTTTGTAATTAAAATCCGCTTTGAAATTTGAGGGTGTAAACTACGCCTTTATATGCCAACGTAAATGTTTACTTGATAAACTCGGTACAACGAAGTCTTAAGCTTCTATATTGCGGTGTAGCCATTTTATAAGGTTATGAATATTTAAGGTAACGTGACAAGATCCGGAACCGGAAGTTATGCACGGATGGTCCTCCGGGAAAACACTTCCGGTGACGAGAGGTTGTTGACATTTGCTGTGTATTTAAAGTGTTTACACGGACTACGGTTTTCAAGTTAACCGAATTTATTAAAAAAAAGAATATATTAGTAATGTAAATCCATTGTTTGATAGGACTCTGTTTCAGTGTTTTATACTATTGAAAATATTATACAGTGATTTTAATAAAATAGAAGAATAGGTTCGCTCGAAATTTAACAAAATTACAAGCGTTTTGAATTTTTAACGTTTTGTAACATTTTAAAAAATTGTAACTAAGCTACTAAAAATTGTAACCTAGCTTAATTACAATTTTTCAAAGCATTATCTTAAACCAAAATCATCACAAATTTAATGTCTCGCTAAAACTATAAGGGTCTGTGTGGCCTTACAGATACAATACCTTACAGAGATAATGCACAACTTTAATTGATAGATGTCATATAGAGAATCTGTCAAAAAAGTTGTGAATAGCCTAATAGAATGTTTATCACTAAACGGTGAAACATGCCCTAAAAATTGTACTCTTTTAGTCACAAATCTTTTGAGATAAGCACGTTCAATTGTGTTTGTTTAATGTTTTTCTTTCCTTCACCCCCTAAAGAAACAACCAAATGACTTGATTTTTCGCAGAGACACTCTAGGACGGATGGAGAATAATATACTATCTTTTATCTTGAAATCATTTTCTAAGAATAGGCTTCCAAGAGTATCTGTTATCTATATTTTGACGCGTTTTCCTATGGTTTCTTGTACTAACTTGCACATAATAACGATAAAGGCTGTTATTATTATCAACATTCACACACAAACCTCGATAATATAGGTATCTCTACCTAGAATTTCGTTTCATATGAGCTTCATTCAAATTCAAGATCTGAATTTCCCTAGGCATTGCGGATTGAACCAAACAGAATAATTTATTCAAACACAACCCCCGACGTCCAAAAATATAACTTATTTATCTTTCAAGGGAGGGTTATAGCGATGTTTTGTTTAATTAGGGTTCCCTCGAAAGGGGTGAAAATGTACAACATTTCAGACGTACTGCTACTAGAAAGTTTGGGAAATTTGGAATCTTGCGTTACGTCCATAGATCAATACTCCATTCGATTCGATCAATAGACCATATTATAGTCAAAACTAACAAGATATTGGTAGGTAGGTTACTTAAATTGTATATATTTTTTTTCAATAAAATAAGGGGACCAACGAGCAAACGGGTTACCTGATGGAAAGCAACTACCGCCGCCCATAGACACTCGCAACATCGGGGTTGCAGTTGCGTTGCCTTTTAAGAGGGAATACGCTCTCTTCTTGAAGGTCGTAGCGGCCCGGAAACACTGCTGGTGATAGTTCATTCCAGAGTTTCACTGTGCGAGGCAGAAAGTTGCGCGAAAATCGTACTGTGGAAGACTGCCATTCATCAAGACGATATGGGTATTAATTCTTATATATTAAAAATTAATATTTAAATGATATGTCAAAGATTTCATAATAACATTATTAACGATAAGCAATATAAGCATATCTTAAAGACTAATCAGATGTAGAATGTTAGAGATTCTATGATTATATTTATTCTTCAATGTTAATAAAACTCACTGTTTACTTGCACTATATTTACTCTTGTTTATTTATAACAATTATTTGTGTTTATTTATAAACATAATTTTATATTATTGATTTATTATAGTATATAGAGGGGAGGCCTTCGCCTAGCAGTGGGACACCAAGGGCTATGTATTCATAGCCCTTGGTGTCTTATATTCTTATTAGAATAAGATTTATTATACAGTGCGAGTAAAATATAAGTTTTATTAATGTTGAACATGAATACCCACCAAGAACCAACAATGCAATCAATTACGTATATTATTTATCGCTATTTTCTAATGCTGTTGTAATATATATTATTGAAAAGGTATTTAAATAATAATTATATAGAAATAAATTAACAGATGGCGTACCTACGTTATTTAGTCGTGCTATGTCAACCCAAACCTAATCACGACAATAGCTAACTTGATATATTGACGCGACCAAATAATATAGGTCCGCTATCCGCCAATAAATCATTTCTTCAATCGTATATCATGATATATTATGATGCTGCTTACACTGGCCTATCCTAATATGAGTATATGAAAGTTTGGATGTTTGTTATTCAGAATGTAATAATAATATCTATGGACGCTTCACACCACGTCAGTCTGGCCCCGTGCTAAGTACCCGAGGGATTTGTGTTATAGGTACCAGACAAAGGAAATATATTTGATACTTTTATACTATACACATATTTAAGATTTTTATTATATGATGCACATATTCAATACACATTTAATATATTTTTGTTCCGTCGGCGGGAATCGAATCCGCGAACCTCGGCTTAACCTACCTACGTGCTTACTAACTGAGCTACAGAGGTTGTCAATGTAATGTGATTGAGATGGATATACAGATTATTATAAAATATTTTTTGTTCCAATAAAATGCTCTGGTGAAAAAAAATATTTCTACTCGGGCAAGGCCGCGGGTAAATACTAGTATCATAATAATCTTTTTATATGTTAATATGTTATGTAGGAATAAACTTAATTGCCGAGAAAAGCAAAGGTAAAAGTTATCTCTTTGTGTTGAAGTGCAAGTGAAGTTGACGACATCTGTGGCTCAGTTGGTAAGCTCTTTGGTAGCATAAGCCGGGGGTCGCGGGTTCGAGTCCCGCCGACAGAACAAAAAGCTTTTTCAATGTTCCTGGGTTTTGGATATATATTAAATATGTGTATCATTTAATAAAAAATTAAAATATATGTGTAGAATAAAAGTATTAAATATATTTTCGTTGTCTGGTGCCTGTAACACAAGTCCCTCGGGTACTTAACACGGGGCCAGACTGACGTGGTGTGAAGCATCCATGGATATTATATTATTATTATCCCAACTTGAAAACGTTTAGAAACTTCCAAACTGTTTCCACTTCTATTGTTATTGCAAACTATTTAGGTTTGAACGTAATCAAATTACTGAGATAGTATTATAATTTTAACACGCTTCTGCCCGTGGTTTCGCTCGTTAAAGTCTTGTAAAAAAACTAATATTCTTATAAGCTTCCTTTAGAAACATCATATTTTTCCAACACCAAAAGTAGCCTATGTTAATTTCCATCCTTCAAACTGAACGTATGCCAAAAAATAAGTCATTTGTTTGTTTTCCCATTTAGAATATTAGTCAGTAAGTATGGAATTACCTACCGGGAAATTTACAGCTTTCAATCCTAAGTTTAAGTGTACAATATAAAATACAAAGAGGACGGGAATGAAAATACATAAGAAAGATACAAAACAAAAACAAGTTTTCATTCGATTTTCAGTTCAGACAGTCCTGAGAAAATCAATTTTTACGTTATTACTTAAGTGCCTGGACTAGTCGGGAGAATACCGTTCCTGACTCCCGGTGTCCGTACCGTCGGCAAAACAATGTTATCTTTAGATATAAAAACTAGCTGACCCGGCAGACGTTGTTTTGCCAAAAAAATAAGGGTTGTACTACCTTTAACACATAGGGGTATGAAAAATAGATGTTAGCCGATTCTCAGACCTACTGAATATGCATGCAAAATTTGGTTAAAATCGGAAAAGCCGTTTCGGAGGAGTACGAAGACAAACATTGTGACACGAGAATTTTATATATTAGATGAAATTTAAATTTTGTTACTCTGGCTAAAAATATCTGGCTATAATTGTAAGTCTTAGGAGACCTGGACTCCTAAGACTAACAATTATATACGTGCACAGTTTTCTTATGTACGGTTTACACGTATTAAGTTGATAAGTAGTTGACTACATTTTAACTTAACTTTAAGTTATTAATTGCATGTAAACACAACATTTAGTAGCAAGTAGCAAGGTATGTCACTTAATTTTTTTTTTATTAAAGTCATACAATTTAATTATTAATTTTTTTTATTGGGTAATATTACCCCACTGGTCCATGCACAAGCCTTAACTGAGATATTACTTTTTTGTTCTTACAAATCTCAATTTCTATATTTTTGCCGACCGTATTCCAGTAATAAGCACTTTCAACTTTTTTGCACGTCGTACTTCAATAGCATTACACTTGCTAGTACATTGCCGTGCAGCATTTACAGTATATAGCGCGCAACTTAATTATTTTGAAAAGTGACTCTTAACTTCATTGACATAAGGCCACGTCAGAGGTATTATTTTATCTTTATAAATACTAATTTACATTCTAATCGCATATTATAACTTGAATATCAATTTGTTCTATCCATTCTTAACATGCCCAAGATTGTCACAGTAGGTGTGCGGCTTAGTACTCACTCACAGTATAAAAAACCGGCAGGACATCGACCGACGGGTTCACTTATACTAATAAAATTATTTTAATCATTCCTAACAGGGACTTGTATAAACAAGACATCCCAAATAGATAATATGGCATCTATATAAAATATGCGAGCGGAAAACTTTGTACCCCTTTTAACGAAAGACGCGTAGATGTAAAAGCATGGAATTTCTCTCACATATAGTTGATACGGAGGAGGAGCGTGGAATATCAATATTACTTTTAAATATGCTTAACTCTTCAATATTTTTAATAAATAAAACACTACGACATGACACTATAATCATACACGAAATACTCGTTTGTTTATGGTTAAAGTCTGTGATTTTTTAAAATAAATAGTTAAGTAGGCCTGGTAACGAGATCTTGAAGCCAAATTGAAGTCTGTGATATTTTTAATATTTAAGGTTGAATTCGACCATACGGGCGACCTCTAGTACATATAAAGAGCGCAAGTCCCTGCCTTTTGCAAACTGTACAGTTGTAGAAACCAAATTCATAACCCGCTAAATAGCTATTCATTTTCCTTTGCTGTGCAATTCTTTGCAGTACAACTATTTGCTTTCCTTGTACGAATGACAAAAAATGAAAACTACATAATGTTCGTCTGTTTCCTTACTAACCTTTATTACTACACATTCTAAAGTTATCTGCTGCGGTCCTTGTATCATCGAAGAAATTTGTTGTACGGACTATGTTAAGTTAATGTAAGTGGAGATCTGTCGGCTGGGTTTTTTAAAGCAACCAATCAATCTTATCCCCCATGGCTATGTATCAACTTCTTTAATACAAGTGAATATTCCACATACTTGTTCATCTGTTCGCTTAATCTATGCTGTGCATTGTACATTGAACATTATCTGGTGGCATTGTACATGTATGCAGGTGCGAGCGGGCATTGGCAGTCTAGTGTCTGCCGTCTCGCCAGCGAACCCGGATTTATACATCAATTGCATTTGGGCGAGTCAATGAACCCGGGTCTCGGCGAGCTGACTAAAGTTTTGCTCAGTTAAAATATAGTAGTGGTAAGGGTCAATTCACACCGCAACGTGACGCAACGTTATGTTTAAAATAACGTAGATTTTGACCTTTTACAAGACTTTAGTAAGAAATGATGCAACTTTATTTTATTATTTCTTTATAGTTTTCACGGCAAGATGTTTAGTGTTTATCCCAACAACTTGTAAAAAGTATGTTGAACAATAAATATATACGTTGAATATAAAAACAACATTCCCCCCTCCCTTTTTATATACGCAATGAAGTATATTTGTAGCAATCAAAACATTGTTTACAAACTTCGTAGTGTCGTAGCACCGTAGCACGTAGCTCGTAGCTCGTAGCACACTTGGCTCTACGCCAGAGGTCACTGACCTACGAATTACACGCAATATCAAAACCCTAATTATACTTTAATTTTTGTTTTATAATTAACTAAGATTCTGTGCTGATAAAAATAATTAACAAAATCTAGGTTACGTCATGTTATAAAATAATTTAATATTGTTTGTTAGTTGTGGTAACATTTATTATAATTATATACACAATAGAAATTAGTAACATATGTATACCAGGCGTATATTTCCAGAAAATTAGAATGAGAATAAATTAACATTTTTGTCAGTAGCTGTGTAAATATGGTACATGAATATAAAATTTGAATTTATATTAATCTGAATACTGATTTATATTATGTATATTATATACTTATAATTATTATATAGCTCTGACAAACACTCTATATAATATTTATAAAATCTAAGTACATAATATAAATCAAAGTATCCAGATTATTATTTATACGCCTGGTACATATACGTTGACTCAACTTGCCACTTGCTACTAAATTTGGTGTTTACATGCAGTTAAAATTAAAGGTAAGTTAAAATTTAGTTAATTTTATTTACCTACTTATCTGCTTAATACGTGTAAGCCAGACATAAAGGTGTGAGCAAACTATGCCCGGCCGTAACGTGCCGGGTCTCAGCGGAAAAATCCGCGCGAGCTTAGCGCGGCGGATGCGATATGGCCCGGCAAGCCTTCAACTGCGTGACTACGTTTAGTAGATTTCTAATTTTGGTACAAATGAATAACGGTTTAGTAGGTAGTTATAAAAGGTATAAAATTTAATAAAACACATTAAAAAGATACGATGGTAGTTTATATAAAAATTCAATTTTATTTTAGTTTTAACCACGTAGAATACATTGATAAAGGAATATTTTTGGTAAAAATTAAAACACGGCTTAATCCCGTCCCGACTTAGTCCCGGGTAATTTAAAAGTGGTCACACCCGGCCCGTCAATAGTCTGCTATAGCGCATTTTGCGCTGCGCTGAGCCCCTGCGGAAAGCCCCGGCCTGCCCCGGCACGGCTCCTCTTCATAATCAGTAGATCGGTAGATACAGACAATGGCACGCGACCACAATAATTGTCTAGAAGAAATACTTGCCTCTGTATACGATATTCGTATATATTCGTACACAGACGCCTACATGATGACAAATTAAAAAAACATATTAAACTCAATATTTTAAAAAAGGATAAACATTTGATTTAGATAGGCTTCGGATTTGATACTGAAAAGAGTGAACGTATAAAAATCCCCTTATTACTCTAATTTAAATAGTTACTATTGTTAAAAGAATACTTAAAGAAAGTTGTGATTTTTATTATTAAATATAGGATGAAAATGTTCCAAATTCGCTAACAATGTGACACCTTATTTAAAAAGTCACGTTTTTTTGTATATACGCGCCCTCATGGAGGTAAATTAGCTCGTGACTGTCTCTCATTTTAGACACACGTTTATTTTATTTGCAGTACGGTGGATTTTCTTTGATGCTCACGAATCTTATTTTAAAACATATTTTCGTGTCCTGCGTAGAAAATACGGTTGATTTTCGAATATAATTAACATTAAATTTTGATGGATGAAAAAATCATGTTAAATAATCTTCTTTGTTATTCAAGCTCCAAAGATTGTGAATTATTTAAAAAGAAAGTTTTGACAAGTCAAATTCAGAAAATATATACAATTATATAAAATATTAATAATAGCACAAAAATGATGTTAATAATCAATAATTAAGAATGTAATATTATAATTGATTCAATAATGTACTGTTTTTTCAAACGCCTGAAAACGGCTTATGTACGATATAATTAACATTGATGTTTAGTGTACTTGATTGCAAATAAAATTTGATTAATTGATTTAATTGTTTATTTCTGATTTATTCTAGAATCAGTATTTTCAAAAATACCTGTCTCTATTGCGAAATAAAGAAGACTATCCACCTCTCTAGATACACTTATCGTGATGAAACTGCTGCATTTATCTTGGAACTTTTAAAACGTGGTATCAATCCGGTCGAGCCGGTCCATTCGTGCCGAAGCATGGCTCTCCCATAAAGTCAACTAATAATAGAGTACGACTGACGCCATCTATGAGTTAAGATATGCATTTGTTAAGATAAACTAAACGAATATCTACATTTATAAAATCCACTTAGAACCGTAACATTTTATAAAAAAACAATCTGCCACAGTCACGGAAACCCCAATGTCCCAGCACTCCGAAAATCTCACGAGCCCTTATAAAGCTGCGCTTCTCGCTAGTAATATTAGTATAGATTTGCCTGCTAGTGTGCACGTCGCTTTACCTACAATATTCAAGGCACGTAGTAACGGGCCTGTAGCCGGTATACTAAAGCTATGTTCACGTGGAGCCCGACGCAGCCGCGCGGCTATCGATCGACTCATTTCGACAAGTTCCACATTAACAACACTTTATAATTCGCTGGGTACTGTGCGCACAACGCGCATGGTGACAAAAACAGGAACTCTCGTTGGTCGTAAAGTTTTACGACATAGACTACAGGTTTCATTTTCCTCTACGTCTTTAATGACGGCGACGACATACACGATAGAGCAGTGTCGCTAGAAAATGAAACTTATAACCTAGACCATAAAGTTGCATTTTATCGGGCCGAAATAATCTCGTTCTCGGTTGACGGTGTTGGTGGACAAACGGCGTAAAAATCTTTCGAAATATAAAATATGAAAATATAAAGGTCTGGTAAAATAATTTTGCAAAGAATTAAAACAGTAAAGGACTCGCATCCAGCTCTCAATAAATTAAAAAAAAAAAGAATTAAAACTTCCAAACTGTTGATAAAGTCTAAATTACTTTCGCTTTTAGAATATCAGTTAGATTTTTTACTATGTGGGACGTAAACCTTTATATTGAGAGTAACAATATACAAAATATAAGCTCTCGAAACTCGATACAAAGTTGTCGAGAGCGAGGGGACGAAGTTGAGCAAATACGAGCTGGGAACAAAACGATGTGAATACTATTTAAGGCAGTTTGTCCACAACACGACCGTCACCGTTAACGAGATTAGTTAGGACCGATAAAATGCAATTTTATGATCGAGGCTATAGGTTTCATTTTGCTCTAGGACACTATAGATTGGCGTCGACATGGACGCTAGAGCAATGCCGCTAGAAAATGAAACCGTTAGCCTATGTCATACAGCATTTTAACTTAGCATGGTATTTGACGACGTGATGTGCACTAACTAATTTGTACTATCGTATATTTATCATGTATTTTTTAAGTAGAAATTTGAAAAGGAAAAGAATTTCGAATCTGTGTAAAATATCGTTGACGGTGAGGGCGAGATGTGGACAAACGGCCTAGCACTCTATCCTTCTAAATATACCAAGTTGGAACTTGTAATATCACTTAATATTATATACGCATTTTGATTGCATAAGTTCTTATTCCTCTTACAAACAGCGCACTCGGTCGTAAGCAAAATGGACGCCCCATCCCAGTATGGTCCCTGTCCCGGACGCCATGTCGCAAATACCGATGGTAGTCAGACCAGTGTGTCGAGAAACATCGTAGAGTTTTAGTGGGTAGGACTGTGCCCAGCCTGTGAGTTCCATATATCCACAGTGGGAGCCCCATCCCCTGCCGAATACGTCACAGCATTTCTCCACGTTAAAAAAAGGTTGGTCACACCTGTAACGTTGGCTTCAGAATTTCGGAATAATTTTGCCTTGTTTAGTATTCTCTTGGGTGCTATAATTCTGTTGATATAATTTTCTCTAATTTTAATGTAACGGTATTTTAATGCAAAAAGTTTTTACGTTTCTAAGTCTAGACAGGTAATTTACCGTATAAATTAAACTTTAATTAAAAGTTTTATGATCTGTGGATCATCTGCGGTTAATCTCAAAAGCGTGCCTCTTAATGGAAAAGACGAAAGTTATAAATGGTTATCATTGCATAGTTAGCTTACCTTGCTTATTAATATTATTTATTTATTTTATTTTACACTTTTTCCAAAGTGTACAATGGCGGACTTAATGCCGGGCATTCTCTACCAGTCAACCATAGGTTGGTAGCAGAGACAAAATAAACTAAACTCTTTTAAAAAGCTTAAATTAACATATTTATAGAAAAAAAACAAATAATGATAAACATATACATAAGCTCTAATTTTACATATAACATGTACATTGCTAATAATACGATAAAGTAAATAAAACACAATATATAATTTAAAAAATATACATAAACATTAAACATAATAATTTATATACATACCTATCATAAACAATAATTGATACAATATTATAAACTACGATTCTGATAATTTTTCCAAATACACGAGTCGGACTTTACGCTTAAATGTATCTCTCTGGTATTATGTTTATTAAAATCGTTATCAAATGCGTGTCGGACTCGCGCACACAAGGTTCCGTAACGTTAATCCTTCTATTACTATGTTATTATTACTATGTAGCTAAAAGTAAATAGTTAAAATAATTATACACTAAGTTGCAATCTATGCGAGAATTTAGATTTCCAATTGTAGCCAATAATGTTTCTAAGGTAGAGGCTGAAGACATACAGAGGGGCAGGTGGATTAACAGCAAAGCCTTAGCAGTTGGGTCCTGTTTTTACCTTCTGGCTAAGTAACCTTATTACCAAAGCATTAATTAAAAGTTCAAAAGGTATTAATAAAAATGTAAACACAAAAATATATATTTCACCCATTGAGTCATCGGCCCATTAGCTCAGTTGGTTAGAGCGTCGTGCTAATAACGCGAAGGTCGCGGGTTCGATCCCCTCATGGGCC
>JAOTAV010078736.1:0-12673 GCA_026546445.1 Cyclargus thomasi | reverse complement strand
ACCTAACATAAGGATTACAAACAAAGGATATGGGCGAAAAGCCTATAGATGTACCTTATTTTTAAATAAAAAAAATATATATCCAGAAACTTGAACTTTGTACCAGAAATTAACATTAATTAATAAAGATAAAAAAATTAAGTTGAACATATCTCATATTAAATTAAATACGACTATTCAAAATATACTTAGTCTTAATTTGTCTCTGGTGTAAAGTTGGACTTTTTGAGATACGCCACTCCCGCTTTCTGCCGTCCTTTCCCGGGATTCAAAGTTTAAATTTATATTATTTAAACCAAATTCAATGCATTCGGTTAAATGATGAGATTACGGATAGACTCATTGGTCTCTTTATTCTGTCCTGCACACTTGCACTGCTCTGAGATAAATTAGCTTAGATATTTACTATCGCTAGATAATCATCTAGTTAGTTTTATCCGCGGAGTAAATATTCAGTGGAGCTGGCATAAGCAACTGCACTTCAACTATGTCCTAACATCAATGTGGACGGGACCTAAGCCAGTATGCTGTTTGCGTTTGTCAGGTGCAATATGTAACGAAATTAGCGTTATAATTTAAGACACAAGTGGAAGATGCGAATAACTTACATTTGACGACTTTCGAATAAACACTCGTTTTTTCGCATTAAATTTAGTTAAATCTTGTCATTTTGTGATAGCATTATCTAGCTTGTCTATCTAGCTACATATCAAATCCCCATTATTTTAATTTCCAATCATTTTTTCGGTTCTAAAGCGCATTTACGCAGAAATTCGACGGTTTTTATTAATGTTGGTTGCCCGCTTTTTCCACTTATGTCTTCAATTATTTTTGAGGTTTCAGCAAGGTCAGGAAGACTTGCCACCCCCTCATCCCGCAAATTGTCACGCGTCTTTTTCTCCTTTACCACAGGTCCAGGTTGTATTAACTCCGTGGTTTAATCCAATATCAACAGTCAAATTAGTTTCCGGTCTAATCCATACTAATTTAATAGTTATGGGAAAGTGTGTTAGTTTGTTTGTCCTTCCTTCACGCAAGCAACTATTCTACCTGTTTTTTGGTGCAGACTTAAATGAAAGCAATGAGAGTAACTTAGACTACTTTAAGTTGTTTCTAAATACAGGAATATTCGTATTTTTACGCGATTTTATATTCCACGCGAACGAAACCATGGTCAAAAGTTAGTATTTAATATAATTATTATGGTAAAATTTTTGTCACAGGGACACGAATAAAATGGATGAGTCGAAACTTGGCAAAGCTTGTATACCCGACCCGCTTTGCTGCCCCGACCAGCGACTGTTGGAGGGAGTCGGCATGATGCAGCCTCTCACCATCAAGACCGAGCAGAAGCGCGCCTGCAACACTTGCATCACCGGCTCGCCGAAGAAGGTACCTCTTTGTATTTATGTTCACCGGGGCTTAGTATGGCGACCGAAGAATAGACAAAATACGGGACATTGACAGATTTCCTTTGTGTATCCGTACTTTGTCTATCTTGTTGTAGAAAGAAACATTTTCTCGGTCGCCATGCTAAGACCGCTGGTGATTGTTAAGCGAATACTTCCCAGTTACGAAAGCGCGTTCTTGGAACATTGCGCAGTAAAAGAAACGCTGAGCCACTAATTTTAACCATACCTGCCCAGCTATGCTTAGTAGTATGTATATTTTGGATCAATCCAGGGATCGAATTCAGTGCTGAATTGCTATTGAATTAATGTAACCGACTGCAGAATTCTCTGTCAAATTCAGTAAAATCTAGTACATTTCATTGTGGAAGGCATGGAACAGATCCTAAGATTATTGTTCGTTGTAGGTGATCCATACAGACGGCGGCTGCAGTCGAACTAACCCCGTCACGTGGGTGGGTGTGGGGTCCAACGTAGTGGTGAAGCGTGAGCCGCACATGTTGTCCGAGCTAGTCGTCAAGTTGGAGCAGGCGTCGCCCGGCACCAAGGAGCCGACTATACCCGCGTCCATGAACAACAGTAAGCTCATGCGTCCCTAGTACATGTCAAAATTATTGCTGGTGAAGCGGCACTGAAGCAAGCAAGCCCGACGAGTATGTACCATGAACGACATTAGATCATGCGTCCCTGGTATATGTGGATTTTGGTTAAATGGTTGCTGGTGCTTGCAAGAAGTCACTCGGTTCTTATGGCGGACTGCACCCGAATGACTAAGTGAGCTCTTGCACGACTATGCGTTCCTGGTACATTGGTTGCGAAGTATTGACGAAATTAAAGTCGAGGTCGGTCGAGGAGTGACTGGTTCAAAAAATGTATGTATGTCGGTGTAGTTTTGTTAGAAAGGAAATGAAAAAAAAAAGTATATTATAATGTCAAACCTTTTTCACTTCAAATTAGTAGTACGAAAAACGGGATTTGTATTCCGAACACTGTGTTTTCTGCTACACCGTGCGTAATCCTAGTAGATTTATGACAATTATCACGCCCGCTAGGAATTTTTTCGTAAGAATCGTTTTTGTGTCTGGAATCTGGATAGAGATGGCTGCTAAGCCTTCCGTGCTGGGCACTTAGCGTACTTGTTTCATGGAGTAACGGATGCCCGCCTCATGTTGATCCATCAGAATCGAGGAGGTCGAACGCGGCGAAGGAAACGAAATTTTAAAATTCGAATGATAGAAACCTCGGACACTAGCCCGCGCCGAATTGTCCGATTTGTCCGAATCTCTTCTCTGTCAAATTCAAAGAGGAACTGACTTCGATATATTTAGATCAAAGGTGTTGACCAAGATCTCCAGACCAAGACTAAATATTTTCGCTTCTTTGTAGAATTGCCAAAATATGTATGGAATCGCCAATATACGAGTATATATAATCGGAAATGACATAAGGCGTAACGAACACATCATTTTCATACATTTTATTTCGCCATTCTACAAAGAAGCGAAAACGTTTAGGTCTTGGCATACCTCTTTGATAGATGATCGTTTACCATTGCTCCAATAAAACGCAGCGTTGCTCCAATAAAAAAATGGAACAAGCACGCAGGCCGGGGCTTTAGTTTCGTGTTGGTTTAACTAATTTCTGGTGCAGGTTCGATTCCCGTGGGCATAGCGGTGGCGCGGCAGCGGGTGGGTGACGCAAGCCTGCTAGCCGCGCTCTCACATAAGGACAACCAGCGACTTCATGACATGGGTAAGTAACCATGTGTTAAAACAGAGTAGGCTGAAGTGACGCAGCAGAAATTCGGTATTGTTACGCTTGCAATGACGGATTGCCAACTTAAGGGAATACATATATCCACGGTACATTTTTTTCTGATTAACACTAAGCTTAGGGAAAGAACGAATCATTATATATATACATATATTTGATTTCTTGGATTTGTCTCCACCCCGAATAGCAGAATACATCTTAAAAATAATGTTGACGAATACTTTAATTTTCCCTAAAAGTTCTTTAGTTTCGGAGCTGTCAATTTTTTTTGTCAAAATCTGTAAGTAATTATTTATATATGCTAGTTGACGCAGACATTGTCCTGCCGAGCTATTTTGTGAATCTAAACCATTCTCAGATCCCCTTCAACACACACAAAAAAATTCATCAAAATCGGTCCAGTCGTTTAAGAGAAGTTCAGTGACATACACACTCACAAAAGAATTATATATATAAAGATTTGGGTAATGTGCTTTAACATACTTATAAGAGGTTAAACGAACCCCGCTGGCCTATGTTCAAGCCATAAGTTCGGCCGTCGCATCGGGTGTTTATTCACAAACCTAGGTCTTTGCAATACGTACATTTTATCAATTGACGACTTGCTGTTTAAAAACAAAAGCGGAACCAAGTTTTGTGTGAAAACTCTTGTCTCTACTCTACTTTCTACAGGGTACTACTCTTAAGACACAACTGTCTGATGTTTGGGTTAGGGTATCGAAAGCCGAGCCCAATTTTCAAAACCAACGTTTTCGGGTTTTTGTTAAATAAAACCTGGGTACCCGGGTTTTTGAGCTTTTTCTGTTTTTTTTTATTTAAAAAAAAAAACTGTACTTTTATGTATCGTTTTTCTGCAACCCCAGTACTTAGTGTAAAAGAATGAGAAAATAAAAAATGGCTTAAATATAAAAGTTTCTAAAATCACATTTTTTATTGTCTCTGCTCAAAATATTTATCACAATTTTAACAATCAGTCTTTGGTGCTCAATTCAATATGAATCAGATACAAACAATTAAAAAAACAAAATAAAGAATACCAATCATCGTATTTCAAAATGTTTTTTAAGTAAAAAAAAGTACTTAAGAATGTTTTAACTACCAAAAAAAGAAATTTAAACTCTTATTAACGATTTTATTAAAAGAAAAAGATTTTTTAAGCATCTAAATGTCAAAGTATCGTAAAAGAAAAAAAAACGCGAAAAGCTCGAAAAACCCGGTTTTCCAATTTTCAAACAGGGGTTTTTGCGATCCACAAAACAGGGGTTTTCCCGGTCTCGATGCCCTAGTCTAGATACTATAATATGCCATGCTTATGTATGTAATTAATATGTGCTTTAACTTTTCTCCAAAACTCAAAAGTTAAGATAAAATTGTGATAAAAAAATTACTACTGTTAAAATGAGCCAATTCTTTTACGTGATTATTTAAATTTTGCTTCATACACTTTGTTCCCTCAACAAAGAAATAAAATACACCTTTGACGTAGTAATAGATTCAAGGGGGTTATTACGACCTCTTATATCCAAACAGTTTACGCTCAAACCAACTTTCATACATTTTGGTATTATGATCCCTTATTTCATCGGCATTGACACCTTATTGGTGTTTTCGAATTGAGTCAACGTCACGTGACATCAGCTAGATTGCTTTTACGTCAAAAACTGTCAAGTAAAGCCATTCTTTTTACGCCAACTAATAGTAACTTTTTATAAATTGTTTACAGGACAAATTTATATAATTTTTTTATTTATCTCATTTATTGATATATACTGATTTTTAGTCATATTGTTCAATAGTTAATTATTTTATTGGTTATTTTAGTGATTAGAATAATAAATATGGTAAAATAATTAGAATAAGCTAGATGTTTACAGTTAATTATCTGTCGTATCACTAAAATATAACTTCCGGAAATCATAACAATTACAATTTTATCGTAAGCTTAGTAATTACGAAGTATTTTCTGATATTGACATTATGAATTTATATGATGAGATATGTCCGAACCGTGATGGACTGACATAAACAATAATGTTATATAAGTTGAATAAGAAGGTAAGATGAAA
The DNA here is from genome assembly GCA_026546445.1 of Cyclargus thomasi. NCBI lineage: Eukaryota > Metazoa > Arthropoda > Insecta > Lepidoptera > Lycaenidae > Cyclargus > Cyclargus thomasi. The sequence goes on along the minus strand of JAOTAV010078736.1, from coordinate 7,425 downwards.
TCCTAGGTACAAAAACCCTAACATAAGGATTACAAACAAAGGATATGGGCGAAAAGCCTAAAGATGACCCTATTTTTTAATAAAAAAAAATTATGAAGTTAGTGTGCTAAAATAATAAGAATTAAGTATTTCATGGCGTAAGTTTAATGGAATTGGTTTGACAGCTAGTTAGTAAACTTGCTGGAACTTCGCTGGAAATAAGTCATAATAAACCCCCAGAGCTTCATAGTAAGCCTTATCATAGTTTCGTACAAACGAGTTTTAAAGTCTTCGGCGCACGAGGCCAGCGCTCGCGCTATCGCAAGATAGGCTACCGTTATTGGCTGCGTCATCGATAAACCTCTCGTGATGTTCTGTGAGCCTAGTAGTACTATGTATTTACAACTTTGCAATAGTATAAAAAACAACATATAAAAAAAATCGCAATAACTAATTTTTTTTTTGCGCAAGATATAGCCAAGACAGATGGATGCTATGTCAGTCATCTATGTATGTAAGACGTTATAATTCTCAATAGATATAAGATATTATAATTGAATGAAAAAAAATGAAGATATAAGATATTATAATTGAATGTAATAAGTTTTTGTATATTTCCTACCCTTTATTTTGCGAATTTCTTGATTTTGATTACTGGTTAAGTATAAAGTGGTATGTGTGAGTTTTTATAACTACTCGCTATTAACAATTTGACTACACTAAAAAGAGCTATGTTATGTGTATTATGTTTATGTGTATTTACCACTCAAATATAGTATGACTAGACCGACAGACGTTGTCGTGCCGGACTTGGTTTGTACACCTAAAGCAACACAAAAATTTCCGTTAAAATCTGTTCAGTCGTTTGGAAGAAGTCGTTTGGATGGATTTATCACTGATAAACCATTTAAAACCCAACCGCGTACCCTTCCCGAACTCCTATCGACCTATTTTTTTACATACTTCTATATTATCTTCTTCTTTTTTCTTATTTAAAAAGTGGGTTTCATCCTATTTTTTTCCACATTTGACCGTTTTCAGAGATGTAGAATGATGGTTGAAATCTGAGTTTTTTTTAAATAGAATTGAATGGACTGGTAACGACACCTCTATGCCAAATTAAAGTCTGTGATTGAATTAATAATAGAATATAGTTTTTTATAGGACCTCTACACGATAGCCAAACGAGATTGCCAAGCGATTATTTAAATAAATAAAATAAATAAACGATTATTCACTAGTTTGGACATTACAAGACGTACCTTCAATTTAATAAAAACAACACACAAACTCCACGATTGTGACAAACAATCTATTATCTATATTCTATACATCCTTCATATATTTCTTCTGTGTGTATGTCACTGAACTTCTCTTAAACGACTGGACCGATTTTGATGAAATTTTTGTGTGTCTCCAAGGGGATCTGAGAATGGTTTAGATTCACAAAATAGCTCGGCAGGACAACGTCTGCGGGGTCAATTAGTATATTATATAATTAAACAGTAAAATTGGTGTGTCTGTACAATCAATATTTTTACAAACTAATTAATGTGGGGGCGCTAAGGAACAATAAAAGTTGTCTGTTTGTACGCGCTAATCTCCGAGACTGCTGCAGGGATTCGAATGTACGGTTTCCGCGTAATATACATTTTTTTGCGCAACGAAGTTGCGGGAACCACCTAGTAGTAAATAAGATTTATTTGTATACTTTCTTGAAAATGTACACTGTGGCTTCCGTTTGTTATACTATAGATTACTGCAATAAAAAACAAATGGTGGAATTTTGACCACAGGGCGACCTCTAGTATGAGATAATACTCTAAATGAACATTCAAATTCAAAAATTGTATTTTTTAGAATATGGTACAAGAAGTTCTTAAAAACATTATATAGCACAAACACATTCTACCGCATTTACAGCGTGCAAATATTTAACACATATGTATAGGTAGATTGTAGATAAAAAAAATGATAATACGTCTTACGTGTACATAGCAATGACATTATGATAACCAATTTGACCAATTAAAACCGAAATCGCCTTGCCTCTACCTATATCGGTTCCATCACGCCACCATCAGTGTGTGTGTGTACAAGTTTAACTACGAAACTAATAGCTAACAGCAATCACCACGCTATAATCTCATAAACGCTCCCCGTTATTTACCTTACTTGGTTGTGAAGCGATTTCACGTTTTTTGTATCAAACCGAATTAGTTTCGCTTGAGAGTTGTAATTTTTTTACGTTTCGACGTCACTATCGATACTTAAAATATCATAACTTTCTTAGGCTTCCTTACCTAGAGGGTTAAAACGGAACCGTATAACTGAGACCTCGATGTCTGTCCGTCTGTCTGTCTCCAAGCTGTATATCAAGAACGGCAATAGCTAGAGACTTAAAAGTTTTTACAGGTTATGTATTTTTGTTGCCGCTAATAATAACAAGTAACGGAAATATAAACAAAATAAATCAAATGTTTAGGGAGAGCTCTCATACACAAAGATACTTTTTTTTGCCAGTTTTCGGGCTTTTGCTAATAGGTCATATGCCATGACGTTGTCCACATCGCGCTATTGCTTAATGGGACGTTATAGCTTTTTAACTTTCGAAAAAACCATTTCTTAATTTTTTGCTTTCTGCTAGCAACCCTACTCGCTTACCCTCCGAGCGCAAGTCTAACTTGGCCGTTTTTTTTTTAATTTCTGTACTAACAGCTGTTGCAAACATTGTTTCTTGCATACGGATTATATTTGTTGAATCAATATGTTTATTACAATGTACATTTCCATTGTAATGAACATAATTAAATACCTAATAAAAAACAAAACGGAAAAAAACAATAATTTTCCGGTGGCTAATGTTTGTGGTTGGTGCGATTTCGCCACAAACAAACTTAATTCGTCCAACTTCTCGGAAATAATAAGGAAAATGGATAAATTGCTAGTCGGAAACTCTGCTTGACTCACTGAAGTAATGTAATTAAAAGGCTTAAATTATGTTATTTTCCACTTGCTTGTAATTTATTTAAAATAAATGTAAAAGATTGTTGGTTTGTAAGTTTAACAATCACATTTGACGACCTCTGTGGGTCAGTTGGTAAGCGCGTTGGTAGCTTAAGCCGGGGGTCGCGGGTTCGAATCCCACCGACGGAGCATTTTAATGTTCCTGGGTCTTGGATGTGTATTAAATATGTGTGTCATATAATAAAAATCCTAAATATGTGTATAGTATAAAAGTATTAAATATATTTTTGTTGTCTGGTACCTGTAACACAAATCCCTCGGGTACTTAGCACGGGGACAGACTGACGTGGTGTAAAGCGTCCATAGATATTATTTGATAATCACGCTTTAAGTACTAAAAGGATTTCGGTCAAAATTTGCTATCTTGAAACATTTTTTGAGAAAAATGCTCCCATTTTAAATTGACCGTCGTCGTCCTTTTTAGAGTTCCGTACCGAAAATTTAAAAATGGGACCCTATTACTAAGACTCGATGTCTGTCTCTCCATCTGTCTGTCTCTAGGCTGTATCTCAAGAACTGTAATAGCTAGATACTTGAAATTTTTACATATTTCGTATTTCAATTGCTGCTATGAATGTTAAAGTGTAGCTCTCATACAACAAACGTGGCTGTTTTAAAGTTTCATCCTATCAATACCAGGTGGTGCAGCAGTAAGCCTAAATCGCGCTATCGATACTATGCCCCGTGGCCATTTAAACTTTCAGAAAAACTTTTTTTTTCAATTTTTAGCTCTTTTCGGTACCCTTCGTACGCGAATCCAATTCGCACTTGGCCGGTTTTCAGTACTTAAAGTACTTCTATATGGAGATTAATTGTCACATAGTAAGTTGGGCACTTTCACATTCTAAAATGAATGCTGATGATGATGTACCCGTGATGCGCAAAATATAGATATTCCTATTTAATTAAACTGTCTACTTTATGTTCTAGATCTAACATTGACCAATTGAGCTAATATCTATCACAATAATTACTGAAGGGCGATTTTTACGAGTGTCTTTTAAACAAAATTTATTCGAATGCAAATTATTAGCGATTTAAGTTTTCTACCCATCTCAAACGTAATTTAGTATGAACTATGTATGTCGCTTGTAGACTCTGATGTCACAGTTACACTCTCTTTGTAACTGACTACTTTATAGGCTTTTAGTATAAAGTCTGTATCTTTGTTATTTTCAATTTTATCAAAAAATAGAAGAATTAAAAAATATATATCCACAACCTCTTCGTTTTTGGAAGTCGGTTAAAAATCATGCATAAAGTAGCCGCGTAGTCGAGCAACCTTAACCGACTTTATCAAAGGAGTGTGCGGCATTTTTACTACTAGATCAGGGAAGCAGCGGGGCGTAGCAGACAATGCTACATAAATTACCAGGAACACATAACGATGCGGTTCTGTGCTGACATTTAATTTAGCTATAAGTTGGCCTTTGCAAATGAGATTTACGAGGGAAGGGCGTTCGTAGCCGACAATTATATGCTAATCAGACAATATAGTATACTCGTATGTACGGTCGTTACATGTTCCCCTAGTCCCCCAGTCACGACTACATTAGAAGCGATAAAGCTATTTTTCACTCTGAGTATATTCATAATAACATAATAATACCTATCATTTTATATTTTTTACATAAACCATTATCACTGAATAAATAGTACGATAAAAGATGACATTTAAAATGAACTACTTTACTTTTGGTTTAAGGGTCAGCCAGAGTTGTATATCGGGCATATCTAGCGGCTTAGATCTTTGTGTACGACGTATTTTTTAGTTATACCGCAGGAATCAGGTTATATATTATGTAGTTACACGACACATTTTAACTATCAATAGTTAAGAATTCAACCAACGTTGGTCATTAGAACAACATATTTCCTATGGAGGCTCACAAAAACATTTTCGAATTCACAAAGCGCGCAACACAAGCGAAGCCGCAGGCAGAAGCTCAGTTTATATAACTCAGGTCTACTTTATTCTTAAACATCTTATTTTATCTTATTTTTATAGAGCTACGGCTATATGACCATGGCCAGTGTCGAGTAAAGGCGGGAAATAAATTTCCTTGGTCAAATTATTTTAGCAACGTTACAATATTTCGTCAAGTCTAAAGTCTAGTCAAAGTCAGGATAAATCGTCAGTGCAGTCAAAGCGTCGAGTCAGTGGATTTAGTTAAGTGGTAAACGCTTTACTAAAATTTCTAGTGGAGTTTTGGAGGGATACATAAAATAGCTTGTTTCTTTAAGTCGTATCACTTGCCCACACTTGCGCATGATAACAAATATTAAATGGTTGATATTCTACCACTATAACGCATTATAAAAAGTAAAAACCCGAAACAACACAATTTTAGCGAATAAATACAAAAACACAACATAGCTTTTTCACGTCCCGCCCAAAAAAACAACTTATTTTATTGTGTTATTAAAATATTATCTACATCTGTCCGCACTTAAACCTATTTGGTATTCTAATCACTAATGACTTTAATATTTATAGATGTGTATTGGAAATCGGTTTTTATACTACGATAAGTATCACCTGTCATAACTATCGCCTTTTGCTATGAGACATTTATTCATTACACAATTAAAATGTCTGATTGTAATTTACAGTCTCTAATGAGACTCGTATAATTTTAGTTTTCCTTTGCGTTTTACTTTAGTATTGAAAACTGCGTCTACATGTACTTGATGCAATTTCGCCGCGTAATTCATTTTGTTTAAATTTAAACAGAGGTGAATAGACAGTAATAATCGTGTCACAAGTTATAACGCTTTTGTCGATTTAAAACAATGAAAATATAGAATATCACGTCTTCAACAAGCGAAAAAGTGCTGATTTGTAAGGGCTCCACGGATTTCCAGAGTGACTGGACTTTTTGTATTCAAACACACCTTCTCATATTATACTTCAATTATGATGCTAAAATCCAAGCCTTTGCCCTAATGTTTTTCCGTTTTGTACCACAAAAATTTTCAGGCAGTGGGATTTATACTATAGAGGGCTCGCTTCGTTCGCCCAAATGCCTTACCAAATAGACGTTTTATTATCTTCAAGTTAGATTAAAATGCACACTTTATCTAACAATGTCGGGAGTAAAAGTATTTCCAGATCAAATTATATCAAAATCGGTTTAGCTGTTTACTTACATTTTTACTATGAATTATAAATAATGGATATTATATAAGTATTGGTAGGTAGCTTCACAAAACACATCTATATCAATCATTGGTGATTTTTTCGTATATATTTTAAAATGTATTTTAAATGTGCGGCTAGTTAAACGCCCCGGGTCTACACGCAATATTTGCATCGCTAATGTCTTTCATAATTGCTACCCTTGCTCACCGCGTGATAGAAATCTTGACATGCATATAACGCACGGATACGCGGTTTTTTTGCGTATGCTAATGTAAGCAATAAATTACTGCGCCCGTTATTAATTAGGATACTACGTTGTTTTTGTGTTCTTGCTAAAGGTATTCATGTCTAATAGATACTAGATAATGTATTAGGCGCATATAAATATCAAAGAATATAAAGTTTTAAAATAGTTTAAATAGCTGCTGTGCGCGCCCGTGCGGCCTGTCTTCGTTTTGCGTTTCACCTTGTCCTGTTAAAGAATATAGAAAGAGGAGAATCATCCAATTTGGTCTAGATTCTAGTCCTTTTAAATATCGAAATTCTCTCCCTGGGTAAGTTGATACAATTCTTCAAGATTGAATATGCTTTAGGCGTGGAAAGTGAAGTCGCAAGTCGTAACAGAGAAACACACGCTCACGTAATACTTACCAACTTAATCATAGATTTCGTAAATCTACAAAAGTCAATTCACTTAAAGTACCCAGTGCGTTATGTTTATGAGCGTAAACAAGAGTTCTTTTTTCCAATTTGAATACTATTCGTTTTCTTTCTAAGTTTCGAATTGCGTTAACTGCGGCCGCTGCGTCGTCTACGGGATTGAAACTTTGCAGCTTCAATTCAATGCTTTCTTTTCTGTCATGGGAATTGAAAAATCATAATATTAAGATTTTTGAATTTTTGCAAAGCATTGTTGCTATTGCTTAAGAAAAAAAAGGAAAAAAGAAATTAAATCGCTTTTACAAGGTTAATAAACAGTTTTTTAGTTTTTGAATCTTACCACTTGACTCAAACAAAAAACTAAACTTTTAGAACATATCGTGTTGGTTTTGGTATAGCAATAATCTATGGTCCTTTGAGGCATTGGAGGAACACTCACAAAAATGAAAATCAATAACTATCCACACGTATCACTTTGTAGGACCCTCCTTATACTTCAATACCAATAAACACACAATTATTGGTAGCCAGGGGGGGGGGGGGGGGGGCGGGCCGCGGCGGGGCGCGCGGGGGGGGGGGGGGGGGGGGGGGGGGGGGGGGGGGGGGCCGCGGGGGCG
>JAOTAV010078725.1:0-12673 GCA_026546445.1 Cyclargus thomasi | reverse complement strand
AACCATTAAATATTCGTTATCATGCACAAGTGTGGGCAAGTGATACAACTTCAAGGAACGTGCTATTTTATGTATCCTTCCAAAATTCGATTCGAAATTTTTGTAAAGCGTACCACTTTACTGAATTGACTGACACGGCGCTTTGACCGACGTTTTTCCCTGACTTTGAATAGACGTCGACTTGACAATATTATGTAACGTTGCTTAAAAAAACAAGGAAATTTGTTTCCCGCCTCTACTTGACACTGGCTGTACGGTACAGCAGGTTGTTGAACTCGTACGTTTTGCCCAATCATGTTTGTACATATAAATGTAAACATCAACAATAAAATAAAACACATTATTATCAAGCATCAGCTGGGTGTTATTTAATCTTCATCATCACTATCAGCAAGCATATCAACAGCACGCAGCAACCAGCATCCGTCATCTCAGCATTTAGCAGCATTATCATCTCTATCAAAGGGTAACCCCTACATTGGCCATGGCCAAAGCGCCATATAAATAAATAAAAAAGAATGCGTAGAACACGCATCGAAACGCTTAAAGATGACAACCAGAGACATAATTCGACATCAATGTTCAAACTCAGCAACACGTTTTATATGAATTGTAAATTATAAAACGAAGAGTAAACGTTATAACATTGCAATTTGTTTCATTTCGAAAACACACAACAGTGAGTAAGTCTTTTCAAGTCAGTATAGTATACACTTTTTAATATTTTACAATAAAATCCCAAAACCGTTCAAAATCTTTCTATAAATAAGTTTGAAAAGTCGTAAAAGACTGTTTGTGTGCTAAAGCTTACTATAAAATTAATGATATCATTAACGACAGCACATCCTGGGAGCAGAATGGCTCCTTGCCAGGCTGCTTCTGTATAATATTGAAAGTCTTGACTTACAATTATTATGTAAGCTTAGTTTTTTTATTGATAAATAAGTTACAATATTTTGTAACATATACAATTATTGTTTGTTAAATTAGCTTTAAGACATATTATTGTTAACAGTTAGTGCTCGCAACTTCGTTGAGCAAAAAATTGTAACGGGAACTGTACATTTTCCCGGTATAAAAAGTATCCTATATGTTGCCTAGACCTAGCAGCTATTAACAAAAAATATTTATTTAAATCCGTACCGTAGTTCCTGAGACTAGTGCGTACAAACAGATAAACAGACAACTTTTTTGCTATCGATACGTGTTTTATTACTGTTCCTGAGCACCCCGACATTGATTATTTTGTAAAAATAGTAAATATACTCCAATTTTACTGTACATTTTTGGTAAAAGATGGACCCGTGCGAATTTCTTACGCTTAGTCTCGACGTTCAGAAAGTGTACCTAAAGCATTATTTTGAATAAAAAATATTGTTTTTTCTAACTGTCGAGTACTTGCTTATAAAGTTGACAAAGGATGCGTCTTGTAAGTTTTGTTTTTATATTGTTCTGTTAATTAACGCTACTCAACATGTAACTGCTCAATACTTAACTTGGAGATCATGAAAGAGGCCCTAAACAGCCATAATAGAATACACACTTTGCGATGAAACAAAAAGGATCCATCATATCACACGTGACTCGCGACCAAAATCACTTTCACAAACTTCACCAAAGTATTTTTAACTTGGGCATATCTTGCCCAAATACTTAGCGAGCAATTTTGAACTCTACAAAGTGGTGTTAGAGCCGAAAGTCGTGTAGGGATGATGAGTTTCAAGTGGGTAGATGGATTGTGTGATTCGCATTACTAATATTGTCGTTTGAACGTCAAAATCAACTACAAAAAGTCGCTAATGCGAAATAAGTTTCTTTGCACATGTACACGATCACGGCATGTCACCCATGCTTACTCACGTTAAGCACGGTGACCGTGCACCGGCCGTGTATATGTGAAAAGCACTGAAAATTTCCACAGCGGTTTCGGTGATGGTAGACGGTTTCATTAAAAAAATCAACTACAAATAGTCGCTAATGCGAAATAAGTTATTCTGCACATGTACACGATCACGGCACAGCCGCCGTGCCGCGTTATTTACATGGCACTGCGACCGCGTGTCACCCATGCTTACTCACTATAAGCACGGTGACCGTGCCCCGACCGTGTATATGTGAAAAGCACCATTAACTTCCACAGCGGTTTCGGTGATGGTAAGCGGTTTCATTAAAACCATTTTTAATAAGTAATTTTAAAAGTGTGTGCGAAGCACAAAATAGCACTCTCTGAATTATCTGATAATACTTTAGGTAACCGCCCCAGAGTCGTTTTCCCCTACAAGATTAAAGAAGATAATTTTCAGCGCTGCCACTTTTACAGTATGCCAAAACACACTCTAAAGCTAGTATGTTCTATAACACCCTGTTGAATGCACCTGAAAATTTTGAGAGCACAATACATTTCTAAATAGTAATTTTATCCGAAGTTGAAAATAACATTATCATAACGCGACGAAACTCGAAATAATAAATTAACTGAACACAGAGTTTATATTTGGGAGTTTCGCTTCGATATATTTGAGAGTTTGAGAATTTACGGTTACCTGGCGAACGTTGCTGGGAATTCTGCCTCGAATGGGGGGGAGGAAAAGGTTTGAAAGCTTCTATGAAATTCATTTCCCAAGTTAACATTTTTATTTGAAAATTTAATTCTAGTCGACCGATTGAAAATAAATGAATACGTTTTAAAGCGTTTTTGAAAATTTAAACCTTAAAGGGGTGAAATAAGGTCTTAAAGTTTCTATTAATGTCCGTCATTTCTTGAGTTAGAAAAATAAAACTTTATTTCTGGGCTACCGATTAAAAATAAATGACTGCGTATTATAGTGTTTTTTATTTTTTTTAATCCATGCATTAAATAAATGCAAGCAAAAGTTATTATGTATTCTCTCAAGAAAAAATACCGCCAATTTTGAGCGAATTCACTATAGAAATATATATATTTTTTAACAAGAGGAACTGACAAATTTGCTAGAACAAGACAGGTGTAACGCGTTAGAACGAGAAAGAATTGATTATGACATTTCAAACGATTTGTATCTTTATTGCGTAGAGCTAAGGTGCATTATTCTTTAACAGTAGTAGTCGACAACTAATACTCAATCTATGCTAGGTTGCAAGTTGAGCCATTAGCGACTGTACTTCGTTGTCTTAGAGTCCATAATCGTCTGAAAGCGTTTCCCCACGATTCGTCTTTGTTAATCTTTTTATTCTATTTCGTACCCTACTGCGACGACTTAAGGTTTATTTATATTATAGCCAGTATTAGCTAGAAAGTCTAGAAATCTAGACTTTCTGACATTTATTTTATTTCCCTCCAGAATTCGTGACGCGATCATTAACCATTAAAGATAAAACAACCTTTTGAATCTCGCAAAGAACGTTTATCTCTTATCTTGCTTCAAAGATGAATAGGTCAACTTTTTTTCAATAGAAACCGAATTCCAAGATAAAAGAAATTATATTGCTTAAATAAATAGTATACAAAAGATTCATTTTCTTTGTATATAAATATATTAAAATTATTTTGTAAAGTCTTTTTAAATATATTATTATTACTACGCATCCTAAATTTTGATGTGTTTAAATATAAAATACCAGAAAAAATAAAATGTAATATTTTCGATGAATTCAGAATTTATTTTAAGCTTTTGGTTCACATAAATAAAATCATGTTTAATATACTTTTTTAACTATTATATCATCCATTAATAACTTTCACATTAACTACTAATAATATTACCACTATTATATTGTAGACATTTTTTGTGGACAAAACAAGATGGCGGCGCGGTACCTGACCTCTGTCCCTCTCTCTATAAATCCTGACCCGTGTCCGCGGTAAAGTATTTACGATTTATGTTCTTGTACCTCGTGGCATGAGGCGAATTAAAATCGCTCCACTCCGAGCCGTGTTGGAAGCGAAATTGACTTAATAAGGGGCTTTGTTACTGTCGCTGAGGCGAAAAAAAGAAATTTATTACCAGAAAAAAATGAAATAAAAAAATACTACGCTAGTTGGGCAACTGTTGCATTCTATTGTGTCTGTACTACGGTTGTAGACTTGTTAAGCTAGCAGTGCTACGGTTATAGCCGTTCTACGTTAGCAGTGCTACGGTTGTAGACTTGTTAAGCTAGCAGGGCTACGGTTATAGCCGTTCTACGTTAGCAGTGCTACGTTGTAGACTTGTTAAGCTAGCAGGGCTACGGTTATAGCCGTTCTACGTTAGCAGTGCTACGGTTGTATCCGTTCTTCGTTAGCAGTGCTACGGTTGTAGCCGTTCTACATTAACAGGGCTAAAGTTGTAGCCGTTTTACGTTAACAGTGCTACGGTTGCAGACATACTACGCTAGTAGCACTTCGAGTGTAGAAATACTACGCTAGCAGTGCTATAGTGTTAGACTTGCTACGCCAGCATTGCAATGGTGGTATACTTGCTTCAATGATAGTGCTAAGGTCGTAGACTTGTTTTTCTAGCAGTGCTACGGCTTTAGGCTTGTTAAGGGTACTAGGGTAGTAGATATTACTTCTGTGTAAGATTTTGTGACAGTTTTAATTTATTTATTAGTTGCGATAACTTAATCTTCAACGTTAACAACGCTACGTTCGCTAACAATTCATAAATTATATTTTATGGCACGAATAAACTGAAAATGTTTTACAACTTATTATATTTAACTCTTGATTTCATAGATAAAACCAACATTTGAATATCAGTTTTTCAATTGGTTAAGAAAGCCGACTCTAATAGGCAGTAGGAGAAATTTACGATGCCCTCGGGAGGGATCTAGTTCACGTAAAATATTCTCAAGTTATTCCCTCAAAATTGGGTAAAGGATAGAAAATATATAATCCATATTAACATACAGGTACACATTGAAACTGTGTCTATTTTTTCTTTAAAATTAACGCACAACTGCTGGACAGATACATTACATTTGGTTTTAAAAATCATTATTTATATTAAGGAAAAGGATGCATAATGTTTATCTATACATATTATCTGTTTGTACTAGCTAATCTCAAGTACCACTGATCAGATTCGAATAAATCTTTTTTTATTTTATAGCTATTAAGTCTAGGCATTACTAGAATACTTTTTATCCCGGGAAAATGTACGATTCATGCATGATATACGCATTTTTGGGCAACGAAGTTGCGGGTTTCAACTAGTTGTAAAATAAATATAGAATTTCAGTTCAAAATTACAAGCAAAGTTTACACTACGTAAATCTTACCAGAACAAAATGGAATTAGATAAAATTTGTTCAAAGAGTAATTAAATAAATGTTTTGTTAAGAACATAGCCCATAGGCTACATTACGATCCTACACTGTAGCATATACAAAGTTTTGGGCAACGTGTAGTCAAATCCCCCCCTTGGAAGTCGGTTAAAATACTCGGTCGGGCTTGTTTAATTTATAACTTTGGCATGTAAGCTCCGTATGTGGAGCTTAAAGTTGTTAAGCGCCGTTTAGAACAACGACAAAAAGCTCCAGGCGAAAGTTTTTCAAAACACCGAAAGTTCAGTCATTAACAAATGAAGGAGCTTTTGGGTTTGGCCCAAGATATAGGTGCCAGGCGAGTCGTTTTATCTATTGATTGACAATCCTAATCATTCACACTTAAATTATTTGGTCGGGTAGATATTTAAAGTAAACAATGCTATAGACTACTGTATACCTAAGATACGCCTTGCGAGATATCTCTCTCTCTCGAGCGTCGCCAAATTGTGGATATTTATTTAAGTGTACTTGAAGTACTTATTTTGAATAAAAAGATTTTGATTTTGAAACCGGTCAACATCGAGAAAACGTGTAGACATAATTTTGCTGTGGCTTTATCTTAGCCCGGCTGGCCCGTCCACAAAATGGATGGGTCATATGACCCCACAGGTGATATATTTAGGACGATATAAGAACTTGAAATAATAAAATCTTGCAATATACTTTCATTGTCCAACTGGATGCTCGTGAGATATCTAAAGTGCAGGTAGTCAGAAAGTACATTTAGGTTAAATATATTTCTGTACGGCATGTTAACCCATGTGAATCAATAGATCCATGAAAAATAATAAGATAGCGCGCAGTGTCGTACAAAATTGGACACCACAAACCTACTTTTTTTAAATTTTCTGAATATTTCCAGGGCAGATTTGGTCATTTGATTATGTATGCCATCAGTTTCATACTGTTTCAAAACAGCTTCTAATTCATTATTCCGCAAAAATATATGTCCAAAATATACTTTCTGACTACTTGAACTTTAGATTTTTCACCAGCACTCAGCTGGACAGCTTATAAGTGAAAGCATAAAAATGATTTAATTTATGAGCTGTCCAACTGAATTTTCAAAAATTAAGATCTCATTATTTTATCCAGTAATTTTGTCCTATATGTATATATCACCTACGGGGTCATATGACCCAACCATTTCGTGGACGGGTCAGTAGTCTACTATAATCGAGATTTTTTACGGCAAAGTCCCTGAGATAGGCGTAATTTTTGTGTCGAACTTGACTTTTCACGTTAATAATATTTGTTTTTGGCGGATCAGAATAACATTGAGATACCTGACCACTCCCAGGCAGAGGTATCACGTTATCGATAGACTGGTATCTAATCAATTAAATTGTTTATTGCCGAGCCCACTCCTGTGCCATGAACAGAGTCATCTGTTAGGTTAGTATCAACTTGCACCGTCACACGACGCAGAGCAATATTTATTCAATAAACGCTGCACAGTGCCGGATAACAAAAAAAACAAAATGGTATGCGAGTGATAATAAAGTTTTGATTTGTTTTGTGGATAATATTATATCGCCGTGGGAGAACTATGCTTCGACACGAATGTACCGGATCGGCCGGATTGATACGGCCTCACAGAAAACTGGCGTGAAACGGCTTTGTGCTGTGTTTCGTTTAGCGTTTTTTAAATTAAATTTAATGGCCTCGTAACGAGACCTTTATGCCAAATTGAAGTTTGTGTTTGAATTGAGTATAGATTATATTTTTATAGCTCCTCTACACGAAGATTCCGATATTTATAGTCGAATTTCAACCACAGGGCGACCTCTTGTATAAATAAAAGTCTTATTATTACTATTAATAAACTCAATCGCAAAATAAAAATCCTTAATTGCCGTATTGTAACATGCATGTAGCCCTCTAGTGAAATCTGAAGCGTGTGTGTCGGGCGTGTTGTGTAGCTTATGTGTTACACTTTACGATATTCATGTGTGTGGGGTTCAAGATACAAGTGATGGCGTTTACAGAGCGTCTGTAGCCTAGTGGGTGAGACCTATGGTTCACACTCGAGAGGGTGCAGGTTAGAACCTCGGTGAAGGGGTGTACCAATTTTCCGAACTCAGGTACCGATGCTTGCCATGCTTTGGTACAAATAGGCCTGCTTAACCGGAGTGATACCATGGCCTCACAGACAACTGGCGTGAAACGGCGTTGTGGTGTGTTTCGTTCAGTGAGTGAGTTTAGCGGTGGCCCAACCTCCCTATTCCCCCTATCCCTATTCCCTATTCCCACTTAAAGACTGGCAATGCACTTGTGACTCTTCGGATGTAACGAGTGTCCATGGGCGACGGCAGTTGCTTTCCATTACGTAAACCGTCTGTTTGCTTGCCCCGTAAATATTATAAAAAAGATTGGTAATTTATCAATAAACAATAATATTAATATGACTGTCTTTAATATGTTTTTATTATTTTTTTTTTATTTACCTACTATTAAAATGTTCTACGGCCAGTATTTTTTTAACTATTTTGTCGAAAATGAAATAAGTCTTTATTTATGAACTAACTAACATAACATGTCCTCGCTGCGTGAAATGTAGGCTCGCAAGCAAAAAAAGAAACAATCGGCGAATGGCAACACACAAATTGTCTCTTTTTTAAATTGAAATCATTTGTTAACATTTGTCACAACATTTTTTGACACACACCCATCGAACAACCTACTTGTTATGTTATGACTATTCCAATAACTAGCATATTTCATATCTAGAGTCAGCAAAACATGTCCATCTATAGCCGTTGTGCTACTAGCTTAGCATGGCTACAACCGTAGCAAGGCTAGCGTAGCAAGTCTACAACCGTAGCACTGCTGGCGTAGCATGACAACAACCGTGACGCCGCTAGCGTAATATGTCTACAACCGTAGCGTTACTAGCATAGCAGTTTACAACCGTAGCATTACAGTTTACAAGCAGTTTACAAGCGTAGCATATCTACAAACTTGGCGTTACGAACACAGCATATGCACAAACCGTTAGCGCTTATAATATAGCACGTTAATATCTGTTGCTTATTTTAGCACTACTTGCGTAGCATATTTTACTTTCGATTCAAAAGATAATTTCTATAATATTTCAGTCATAATTTCGACAAAACAATTATGAAATCACCATTGTTTTGAGGGGCATTCATAACGGTAATTATCGAAAATCAAGCCACAAATACTTGAGGTGTAACGATGGTGTAATCTATATAATTATTCATTAGGAATACCTCGCGTAATGGCTGCTTCACATAATACGCGTGATAAATGAGGGTAGTCGGCACACTTCCTACACAGTATGCGTGGTATACAGTAGGTTAAATGGCATGGGTTTATTTGAAATCAAAATGTTGTTTTTTAAGAATTTTCGATGGGTATCTCAGTATTAAAAATAAAACTATTTTATTTTATTTTTATTAATATTGCGCAAGGAGATCAGATGGGACAAACGACTAATGTCTAATTGAAAGCAATTACCGTAGCCCATGAACACTTGGAGCATGAAAAATTTTGTCGGGGAAAGGCTATGCTTAGGCGTGAATTAGCTGGATCAACCAGAGAATACTACGGTTTCACAAAGGTCTAGTCATTAAAACAGTGCGTGCGCTGTCTTTGTCGAGTAAAACCTAATACGCCACGTACATGCAATCAATGTTGTTTTATTCTATTCGACACTAGCTTTTGCCCGCGATTTCGTACGCGGACAGGACGATTTTGACGAAGTTTTCTGTCGGCATTCAAGGGGATGTGAGAATTGCTTAGATTCACAAACCAAGATGGACAGGACAACGTCCGTCGGGTCCGCTAAATATAGTATAATATTATAGCACAGGAGTCTCATTTTATCTTTCTTACAAATATCAAATTGTCATCCATACGTCATTACATAGCTGTCATTTTACGTCAATTACATCGCTGTCATTTTCGTTTTGTTATTCCACGTTTTATAGTAACTGACGTTACGGGAACTCTGTTGAACGGGATAAAAAGTATTCTATGTCCGTCTCCTGGCTCTAAGCTACCTCCCTACCAATTTTCAGTCAAATCTGTTCTGCCGTTCTTGAGTGGTGTAACTAACACGACTTTCTTTTATATATATAGATAGATTTACCGGAGATGCCACTAATTACACCTCACTTCATATCCCTTGCAATTCTTCAGATGCTGTCGCTTACAGATGACCTTGGGCGAGGGCAATTGCCTTCCATCAAGTGATCAGTCTGCTTGCTGGCCCCTTAATTTTAATTAAATAGACGAAAACAGCGCAATAATACTTACTTTTACTGGTGTAAAACATTTAACGCATCTCTGGGCAATATACTATGAAGTTTGTCTACTGTATACAGTTATATTGTGATGTCTACACCGGGTATAAGTATAATCAATTCGGTAGGCATTTTATTCATGAAGCCATAACAAATGGATGAGCTCAGGCTTCCATTCTGTTTGTAATTGGCCGCGGCGGTGAGAAATGATAAACATAAGGATTTCGAGTTACCCACTTTGGAAATTATATTTTTAATCGAATTTCAGCTTATGAAATACTAGCTTTTGCTCGCGTTTCGGCTCTAGAGAAATTCAAAATTGCGGAAAAATACCGACTTCTTGTAAGCTTCCAAGCTGTTTTTTATAAATTAGCATAATAATGTCGTTTACCATACTTTTATATAAGTGTTTGTCAAAAATCAAGTTGATTGGTTGCTTAGTTAGAGCATGCTGAAAGGATAAACAAAGAAATAAACAACTCCATTAATAATATTTTTTTCTAAAGGTAACCGAATGCGAGCAATTTTCTTGTAGGGGTTTTTTAACCAGTCAATGAAAACTGTAGCTCTACTATGAGTTTGAAGCAATAGTATTTGTCGGTACTCAATAGCGACTACGTAAATTAGAATGTCAATTTTAATTGTAACCGCTAGAGGCGCTGTCAAATTTTGCCATACTAATTTACGTAGTCGCTATCGTGTATCGACAAATAATATTGGTTCAAACTCATGGTAGAGCCACAGCTTTTATTTACCCGTCTAAAAGCTACAAGAAAATTGCTCGTTTAGAAAAATAAATCACCACATCCAAATCACTCTACTGAGAGATTAATTAATACATCACAAGTGAGAAGTGTTGCTGACGAGAAGCCTCGACGACTGGCATGAAGAGATAGTGAGCGGAAGCGAGAAAGAGTCCCTCTCTTTCTCCCTTCCTCAAATCAATCAAATC
Source organism: Cyclargus thomasi (assembly GCA_026546445.1). NCBI lineage: Eukaryota > Metazoa > Arthropoda > Insecta > Lepidoptera > Lycaenidae > Cyclargus > Cyclargus thomasi. Next base: position 2,167 of record JAOTAV010078725.1, on the reverse strand, counting down.
CAAATCTTTTTATTCAAAATAAGTACTTAAAGTACACTTTCTGAACGTCGAGACTACGGTGCGTACCACCGGTTCGGGAACTAGCCCGGCGAGATGAACCGGCGTAACAAACTCGTACGGGTCCAGCTTTTAGGTAAAAGCTATCCATCGGGTCCATGTTTAAGGTAGCTTTAGGACATAAAATAACAATATTATGTCTTAAAGCTAATGTTACAAACAATGATTGTTTTTAGTTGCATAAATAATTGTAAGTTAACACAATATGTTACATATATTTGTTTAATATATTGTATATATATACAATATATATTATTTATATAATTTTATAAATCGTATAATGGGGGAAATTGAGAGAGCCATTTGACGGACCTACGTCATTTGGTCAGAACATGTCAATTCCACGCAAATAGTGATCAGTCGGCTAAATTTAACATAACGCGACCAGCTCAGATCTACGACCTTTACCTCTTTCAACTTCTCTGATTGTACATAGCTCTCCGAGTTTTAGTAGCAGATCTCCCAAAGTTTTTGCTCCCTACTGGTACCCCTTGAAGCGCGAGTCCAACTCGCTCTTGGCTTGGTTTTTTCAAAACACTGTTTTTAGTCGTTGCTCGCGTCTACATCTACCTGAAACTTTATAAGTTATGCAATCTTTAAAACATTGTCTGATTACCTATTGGTTGAAGCGTGATGTTATATAGCCTAGCCTCGATAAATGGACTAACCGACACAAGAAGAATTTTTCAATTCCGGCGAATAGTTCCTGAGATTAGCGCGTTCTAACAAACAAACTCTTCGGGCTTTATATTATTAGTATTGATTGAACCTCGCCAATACTTTCGTCAAACGAAGTTACGAACAAGTTACAACTCTGACACGACAGCTAGTGATGTGTCGAGTTCTCTAGTGTTGGGCCGATAGCTCGTACAAATTACTTTTACGAACAACTTTATTTAATTACATCAACACGAGTCGAGGATGTTTCTCGTTTGTCGATAGAAAGTTTGTTTTGGCAAAAGTTATATTTAAAGAATGCGAAAAAAGCAAAAAATAAATAAATAAAACATCGTCTTTCTGTCTTCACACTTACGACCGTCATTCATGTGTCAGGTGAAACAGAACGACGCGGAATCGCCGCGAAAATAATTTTTTCTTAATAACTCTATAAATATACGAAATTAAAAAAAACCGCTTCTACAGGAACTCGGTAACAGAATTTTGTATCGTCTGTTAAAATACTGAGTCCGTCGAATGCGCCGTTTCGCGAAACGAAGATATATGCAGGAAAATTAGAGGCATCTTTGTGATTCGTTTTTATCAGAAGCTCAAAAATATAATGTAGTATCTATGTTTAAGGAAAGAAAAGATTCGTAGCTTGTTATCAAGTATAAAACGAAATTATGCCATTGTCATTTTTGCTTTTATCGCCCTCTTAAAACTAGATGTTGCCCGCGACTGCGCAATATTTAGTGTATAGCGCGGGAACCGCACATTTTCCCGGGATAAAATATATCGTATGTCCCTCCCCGGGACTCAAAGTATCTCCATAACAAATTTCAGTAAATCGAGTTAGCGGTGTGGGCGTGAAGACGTGACAGACAGACAGACTTCCTCATATATAATATTAGTATGGATGAGATAGTTTGGATGTTTGTACTTCAGTCAACCTGACTAGCTCCGCTGGCTCAGCGACCCGAAGTGGATCCTGGCCTTCGGAATGAGCATTCACCATTGAGCTCTGCCACCTCCAGCCAGTCACTGACTTGAAGGTCACGCAGGTCAGCCTCAACAGGATCTCTCCAGCGATATCTGGGACGCCCTACCTGCCGGTCGGCCCCCACACCACCTTTTTTCACCTGGCCTCCTAACCTAGGGGATTTTGTGAAATCATCTACTATAATAATAAAGATAAAATTATACTTTTTGTTTAGATTAAATGCTACCGTATGAGACAACCTTTGACGACCTCTGTGGCTCAGTTGGTAAGCGCGTTGGTAACTTACGCCGGGGGTCGCGGGTTCGAATCTTGCCGACGGAGCAAAAAGTTTTTCAATGTTCCTGGGTCCTGGATGTGTATTAAATATATGTATAATATAATAAAAATCTTAAATATGTGTACAGTATAAAAGTATTAAATATATTTCCGTTGTCTGGTACCTGTAACACA
>JAOTAV010078714.1:0-12674 GCA_026546445.1 Cyclargus thomasi | reverse complement strand
AATTGATTTCCCGCCTTTACTTGACACTGGCCATGGTTGTAGCCAAGCGCCATATAAATAAATAAAATAAATAAAAATAAAGTGTAGGCAACACAGAGGATACTTTTTATCCCGGGAAAATGTACGGTTCCCGTGATATACAAATTTTGTTGCGTTGTTGCGGACACACACAAACAAAGTTGCGGGCATCAACTATCACAAATATAATCTATTTTATAAAAATAATGTCGGGTTTTCCTTTCTGACGATAGAACTTCAGAACGCACGAACCGATTTCCACGGTTTTGCATTCGTTGGAAAGGTCTCGGGCTCCGTGAGGTTTATAGCAAAGAAAATTCTGGAAAAAACGCAAGTGAAAAAAAGGAAACCAAGGACATTAATTTTACACATACAGCGCCATCTTTTATAGATAGCATACACTACTACAACAACAATGCGGCGCGGCAACAACAGCCGCAGGCAAACGCTAGTATATTATATAATAATACATTATGCAATTATATTACTAACTGTTTAAAAGAAGTTATCTAAAATAGTCTGCAAATTATGTAACCTATTTAACACAGGTATTTCCGTAGTTATCTTAATTTTCTTGTTGGTTTTTTTACCTCTGGATTAAATAACTGGATAGTATACTCGTATGTAAAGGAAAACACACTAATATACCAGAACATATTAATTTCGACGGTTATTTTGCATAAAAACTATACAATTTTCATAATGTGTATTTTTTAATTGCTACATAGTACAAGCTTTAAAGTACGATCAGAGAAGTTGAAACAGATACAGATCGTGGATCTAAGTTATTTGGTCGGGCTATGTCAAACTCAGCCGACATATCACGGCTTACATGGAATTGACATATTCCGACCAAATGACATAGGTCCGTCAACTGTCGTTCTTTCAATTTCCCCCATTATAAATTCTATTTTTGCATAAGCAACTATGTGTATCTGTGTAATTAGCCAAACACACCTTTTTCAAAAGCTCTTTGCTAATTGGAATAACTAAAATGAACATAATATTATTGTAAACAATTAATTCAAATAAGCTATCATTAGGTCTATGTGGTTTTTGTCATTAGATGCTACACTGTATTTTAATCATCTTTTCATTTACCTAATAGAAATTAATATTTTTTGTTAGAATTTTAATTTCATAATAGAAAGTTGTAAGTCCCAAAGGGCCCAACATTTCATTGCCAACAAAACCAAGCCTAAAAATATTATTTCATTCGCCTCAGTCGAGAGCACTAGCCCAATATGAAGAGGCATTCCAGGTAATAAATAAATACAAATATTTTCAATTGATGGAATATAATACATAATTGTAATACCGACGTTTTTAGGGCTAGCAGCTTTGGAAACTACGATAAGGATTATGAAAAAACAAATGACAATCCATCAGGTCAAGAAAAAGTTAAAAGAACTAAAACTAGTCTTTTTAAAGACTACTTAGTGGACTTCACGACTAATTCCAATTTGCACGGTCTTAAATACATCGGAGAGAAGGATCGTACACCGGTTGAAAAGTAAGTTTTTTTTTAAAGAAAGAAATCATAATAAGGCTGGAAACGTACGCAAATCTAAAGTGTTTTAATGAAAAAATCTTTATGTTTGGAAAACCATTTAATATACGGACTATACCTACTAAAAAGTTGAATCTGAAGTAAAATAGAATTTTTAAATAAGTAGGCAATCAATTTTGTTTACTTTATCATATGTATTTTATCCTTATTTTTTTATACATCCCTTTTGATTGTTATCTAAATTTAAAGTATATATGTCTAATACCTTTTCTGTTTTATTAAAGAGTTTTCTGGCTCTTCATGTTCACCTGTTGCGTAGTACTTTGCTCTGGTTTGATTCGGAAGGTGTGGATTAAGTGGAACGAGAGTCCGGTCATCGTGAGCTTTGCTGAAACCTCTACGCCGGTTTGGCAGGTACGATCTTCGATAGTAAATAATAATCATCTTAAATTTTTGCTGAAATTCTTGTGTTTTTAAGTGACTATAGATCACGCACATAAGATTTCGATTGGCGCCATCTTTTTAGCACTGTTTCCGTAACAACCTAATAAAGAACTCGTTTTGGCTAAAGTTTTTTTTTTTTTCAAAAACGGTTCGCTAATGTCCTATGGTATATTTTATGATAAATGATTATACCCATCACAAACTAAACTTCTACTATTTTTTTTTTAATTACAACGTCTGTTCTGTAGATACCGTATCCTGCAGTGACGGTATGTTTCGAGACCAAGGCCCGTCAGACGGTGTTCAACTTCACGGATTACTACCACCTCTATTATAACAATGAGACTTACGCCAACTTGACAGAGGAAGAGTAAGTCATCTATCATTTAAGTTGAATCTATTTTGATTTAAATTCATATACAAGGTTGAACAAAACTAAAGTAAGTACTTTAGGTTGTGTATGTTATATATAGAGTTCCCCTTGTAAATAGAGAGCGAAAAAAGAATGTTTGTTATTAGTATGGGCAAACTCGACATATCGCTGAGGCGTTTGGCGCACAAACCCTTAATTATATAAAATAGCTTTATCACTTTTGTTACGACCTGTATAAGGTAGGTACTATGAATACAAGCTAAATGTCTAAAAACAGTAAACCCGACTGCAGAAACCATTGCGATTTAAACATCGAGTTATGTATATTTCTAGAATTAGTACTAATTAATGTCCTTCATTTTGATATTCAACTCAACTAAAACGAGTAAAAATAATTTTGGAATCTTACAATTTTCCCATCTAAGTCCGACGTTTTGATTTTTTAAAATTTTCAATTTTCTTAGTATCATTTGCGCTATCAAAACGAATCCAATGATACCTTATACGTTAACATCCATCAAGCCGTTTAGGCTGCAGAGCGTTTCAAACAATTATACATACATATACTCTCGAAAAACATAATCCTCCTTCTGGTGCAGTCGGGTAAAAATAAAATTCAATTAAGTATAACAGTTTTCTACTCGCGTATACGTCCTAAGGAATATGCATGCAGATAGCAGCTTATATAAATATGTATAAAAAATCGACATAGAAATATATGACGTTTTATTACTTTCTATATATTTCCTGGCAACATAGCCTATGTCACTGTGTGATTATGTACCTATCTAACGGTGGAAGAATTTTGGAATTTTTAAAATCGGATCAGTGCTTTTTGAGTTTATTCGTAACAAACATACAAAATGTAAGATTTTGAATTAGGCGCAACACCTTCGAAGATATTTCTACTGTGTGCGACGATCATCTTGCTCCGTCAACCGGCAGGAAAACCGCCGACGGCCGTGAAACTATCGAAGTTCTCAAAGGGGTAAGTTTTTTAAGAAAAAATTGCAAAATACGTCAAGATTACACTCTCTACTAGTTTCATATTACAAATGAAGATATAAATGGAAGAAACGTATACCTAATTTAAATATTATACAACCTTTGAGAAAACACCTAATTTTTACCAAATAATTTTAACAAATCTTGCAAGGAAGCTTCATTTAACATTATCAACGTTACAAAAATACAAACGTGCTTTCTTGATAATGTTAAATGTAGATAGTGTATCTAGCTATATATCAAATACACATATTTTAGTTTTAAATATCTTTTCCGATCCTAAAGTGTATGTATTCAAACTGGGAGTTTTCAAAATGTTAGTTACCTGCTTCTGTAAAAGTGTGTCTGTCTATCAATATGTCTGACTGTTAACTCTACACTCTACGGCTTAAGCAGTTTAACCGGTCCAAATATGGAAATACTTTGAAAGGGTATGGACAAAATAAAAGGATAGTTTTCGTAGCAAAATGTTGGGGTACCACAAGGTACAATAATTTTAGCGCAACGTTATCCAATAATGTCGAAACTTTTTTCTAGCTGTCCCCTAACATGAGTGAGGTGTTTCTTGCATGTAAATGGAAAGATGTCTTGTCGAATAATTGCGAAGCGTTATTTTTACCAATCCTCACGGAAGAAGGGCATTGCTATACATTTAACACTTTGGGGGCGGAGGACATGTTTAGAGTGGAAAAGTAAGTAAGACGTTACTTACACTTACACTTAGACACACTTAACTGTGATTAAACTTCAGCAGATTACTACAAAAGGTATCTTATGTTACTGACTGCATGTTGTTACATCGTTTTTACGGCTTCGTATCTGTGTATCTCAAGAACGTTAACAGCTAGAGAGCTTATTTTTGTTTACCCTCAGGAGTTATACTAAATATAAACCTTCATAAAACTATATTCAAAGTGTCGGGAACAATAGTGTAAAGTTTTGAAACGTCAACTGGGAATAAATGTTGCTAATATAACCATTATTATTTACTAACTTAACAAGAGCTGATTATGGTTTTCAGCTTAAATACGGATTACCCCTACTTAAACAACGCTAACAAAACCTACTCTTGGACACTGGAAACTGGCTACTATCCTAACACCACATTGGACGCATATCCGCATCGGGGCTCCGTAAGTATATTTGTAAATATAATCGAAAATGGAGGATTTTTAACTTTCTAATCACTTAGAAAACAGAACAACAAGGCACAAAGGGGTCACAAGGCACAGATTCAAAAACACTGGGTATTGCAATGTACCTACCATCTGTATACCGAAATATTTTTTTAAATTCCTCTACTGCATTAGCAAAGGCTGCAGAAACTTATTAGGCTAATACATGAAAATACAAGATTGTAATAATGATAGAGCCACTGTAATGTTGGGAATATCGCACGATATATGCTTTCAGGGATACGGAGTAAAAGCTGGGCTTACGTTCTTGCTTCGTGCTAAAGAAGAGGAGCTAGATTACCTCTGCAAAGGTCCAGTACAAGGTTTTAAGGTAAATTTTAAAATACAATACACCGAGCATGAATTTCTAAAAAGCCGTTGTAGGCCACGGCCTATGGATGGCAACGTCCTAGGGGGCGGGGGCGTCCTAACCTCGGAAGTCAGAGAATTTCGTAGGTACATAATAATAATTCCCACATTTTTCGGTGACGGTGGCCGGTTTCATTGAAACCAGGCCTGTTAAGTAGAAGTAATTTTATAGGACCCAATCACACGACGACTACGATGACCCAATTACAGGAACTCCCTTCCTTTACTCTCGTAAACTCAGTGGAACGGGTGACCGACACGACTGGCAGTGGCGAGAGGTCAGGCGCAGGACCGACTTTTTTCTTGTTCATGGCACATGTAGTGGCAACGGCCCGCAGCCGGCCGGCAGCAGCCAAAAATAAAAAACCTTTATAACAAAAAAAAATTAAAACAATTGTTATTTTATTTTTATTTATTTGGCGCAATATCACATTACACAACAATATAACAACCAAAAAATTACATAAAGCGATAGAGTACACAAACAATAAAACAATAGGACACAATTCGGAATAGAATTACAAAATACACAGAAACATAAAAACTGTTTATCGCAATAACGGTAGGTAGTGCCTTGCCGCCCAAAAGGATACCACTGAGACAGTAATCTGTAGCGCAGGTAGCACTACAGTGCCTGGTGTGGCACCTGCTGTTGTTGTCGTTCGATGGACAGGATTTCAGAATTTTTGGCTGGGTGCAGAGTATATGGTGGGGGAACCACAATTGAATCACAACGCGCATGGTGGAAATAAAATGTAGCGTGTTGGTCTCTAAAAGTTTATCCCTTAAACTAATAAATCGGGACTTAACACGAATTATTCTAGTACTGATAGCATAACTAGAAAAAGTCGTATTAGTCTATAAGCAAAAGTTTCTCCCTCTCAGATCCTGCTTCACAACCCGGCGGAGTTACCGCGGGTGTCGCAGCAGTATTTCCGCGCCCCACTGTCGCAGGAGGTCATCGCCGCTGTCAAGCCCAAGATGATGACCACGTCAGATGGACTGAAACCCTACGATCCTACCAGGTAAAAAACAGCAAAAGTGGGCATGACTCATAAGACCTCCTGTCTTATGAGTCATGCCAGTTTTCACCAGGGCCTGATTAGCCCATTTTTATTAATAATAAAAATTGTCGTCTATGTATGGGCTTTTCACCCATATCCCATGTTTGTCTCCTCCTTTTATTTGGTTTAGTACCAAGGATCTCCTTTAAACTTATTAGAGTTGTATAAAAATAAATTTAATATCAGTCCATCACGCTTCTTAATATTATTACACATATATTTTTCATTAATATATACATATTAATAATTATTAAATAGTATTGTTTTATTATATTTTATCCTATATTAGTGTCTTAAATAGCTATTGTTTAAAGATTGTTATAACCTTTACATATTGCTTTTTAACCGACTTTAAAAAATATAGCAGGTTTCTCAATTCGACCGTATATATTTTCTTTTATAAATAAACTTCTGGAGACTATGAACCCGCTATGTGACCAAGTACTTGTTGGTTTTGGTCTTTGATAACCATTTTAATGTTCCGTTCTATTGTATGATCGGTTGACGCCTCCAATTATTTTTTTGTATAACTGGTTGCAGCGTCTCCATCATTAGTATCGCAGAATAGGCACAGGTGTTTGTATGGCTATATATGGCTACAACTGCAATTAATGGCAATCTATGACAATGTGCCTCACACTGTCATAGACTGCCAGCATTCGGGACCTGGTATGTATGATGATCACCGATGGACTCGTGAATCCCGGAGGCTTGAGCATCGCGAATTATGAGGACGCAAGAGCCTCTTCCCGATCCATAGCCTGCATTGGACAGGGCTACTTTCTCCTCTTGAGTGTGTTACTGTGTTCTAGACACAGAATATTGTGGTCGGTTTCAGGTATCCTCGCTCCTGTATAATTTAATAGCCTCAGATCCACACAATTTCCTTCGATGAATAGATACCTGTTTACTAAGCAGATATTTAAAAGTCAGCAAGATATTTTGAAAAGAAAAATATATGTAACTCACTATACAATTTAGGATTTGTTTATTTCAGGTAACGCTAGCAAAAGCCCTGATTCTAACAGATAACTTTTTTCCTCAATTAAAACAGAAAGTAAAACCCAAAAATAACCTCCTGAATTGACCTGCTTTTGAAGGGTACTCCACCTAGCCCCTAGGTGACAACGTGACAAGTATCGATTGTTCGCAGGCGCCAGTGCTATTTCCCCAGCGAGCGATATCTTCGCTACTTCAAAGTGTACACGCAAGCTAATTGTGAAATGGAGTGTCTCACTAATTTCACCCAAGTGAGGTGTGGCTGCGTGCAATTCGGAATGCCCCGTAAGTGTTTTTGAGTTAGGTCAGGCTAAAAAAGGACGCGAAGCGCCGTTAATATCAGCGGGGCAAACAATTTCATGTAAAAAGCAACTACCGTCGCACAGACACTTGCAATATCAGATGAGATGGAGGTGCCAGCTTTTAAGAGATACTACGAGTTCTTGAAGGTTTGCAGGTTGTCTCATCTAAGTGTGGAACTCTAATAGAAATACATACCTGATATCAAGTACAATGCTTATAAACTATTATAATTATACTGACTTTTGAAGGTTTAGTGCTGTTAGTACTCAAAAATATTATTATAAGTTCTTCACATCCTCGCATGCAGCATTAATCGGTTTAATACCTTCCAGAAATTACAGTAAAAAATTGTAGCAAAGATTAATGAAAAACAACGCATGCGGTCTGGCTAGGTGTTACCTTTAGACATTTCAGAAACTTAGCTTACACCTCTATGCACAACATTTTGCACGACGTTTCCGTAAGTCCGTAACCTAAATTCTATTTATGTTTTTATGTTTAGATGGTCCAAATATACCGGTGTGCAACGCCGGCAGCGTAGCCTGCATCAAACAAGCTGCGAGTAAGTGCTTTGTTTACTAAACTGTATATTATTATTACTGAATAAACATTCCTAAATCTGCGGTCCTCAGGCTTAAATGCCAACATCTGGTCGATTTTGACTTTTTGATGCCATCATAACCAGAAAAAAAAGCTTTTATAGCCATCAAGTTATTTAAATAAACATTTCCGTTATGAATTACCTTCCCTTAGAAAAATTACCGCATTTTTTGCTCATAACCCAAAAAATACTTTTTGTACATCGCGGCATTTTAGCTTGAGGAAGGCAGGAATCCTAATCCGCCATTCACCTTTTTATTATTTATTATAATACTATAAATGTGTCTGTCTGTCTACCTCTTCACGCTTAAACCGCTCAATCGATTTTAAACTGCTAAAATTTGGTATATACTTTGAGTTCCGGAAAAGGACATAGGATATTTTTTTTCCCGGAAAAATGTATGATGCGATGCGAGAAACGAATTTTGTCGAACGGAGTTGCCGTCATCAACTAGTTCACCATAAATAATGAAATATTAATAGTCATGGACGTTTCACACATCAGGTTGGCCCCGTATAATACAAACGTTGAGGGTGAGAGGGTGTTTTGCAGTTAAAATAACGATTTTTTTATGATAAAAAAATGCAACTGCATCACGTGGTGTCGATAATAAACAAGATGCATATATGAACGCGTTAAATAAGAAGTTATGGTTTCTGATCCGTGGGGCTTTTAAGGACGGCAAAATTTTACAGAAAATTATAAAATATTCTAAATATTTGGCTACTTCATATTTCTATTAAAAAACTATAAATTCGGAGCCATTTAAAAAGGAACGAAATTTTGCTACGATTTTTTTTATTTTTCCGCTACTTAGTTGTAATGTAACACAATGAATTATATGAGAGTATGTATCACTGGCAGTAAAAATTCCCAAAAAAATATATTTTAAAAAACCGTGCGAATAACAGCCGCGTGAATAAAAATAGCTCTTTATATTTGTAAAAATTGTACAACTATATTTCAGTGGAACTAGTTACGGCAGAAGTGAAGTCAGGTCTCAACCAGCAGACAGAAGATGACGTTAACCTTAGTGAGGCTAAAGACGTGGCGGCCCAGTGCAAGTGTCTGCCGTCGTGTACTTCTATAGAATACGAAGCTGAGACCTCACAAGCTGACTACGACTGGAAGGCTATCTTCAGGGCTTATCATCTACCCATTGAAGACGAAGATAAAGAGTGAGTATGAGCAGTAGCGGCGTGGGGGTCGAAGCTGGGCAACTGGATAAGGAAAGGACAGGCTGGCTTTTCATATTAAATTGGGGCGCTAAAAAAACCTCGCCTACGGCCGACGCTGACGCCAGCCCTGAGTATGAGCACAAGCAGTGCAGTGCTTTAGAACTAATGGTGCAGTCCCCACATGACTTTGTTTCAAATATTTGTAACATAAAAAATGTGTGCTGTATGACATACGGTACACATTAAAAAACCCAGCCTAACAGCCGCGGCGGCTTTTATGCGCTGCCCCGGGCGGTCGAAAAGTGACAGTGCAAGCACTCGTCGTCGAGTGCACTTCTCGACCTAGAATGGAAATAGAACGGGGGTCTGTAAATCAACCACGGCCACGGAAAGTATCTGGCAGTGTTTCTATTCTTTCATATATATACAATGGACGGAACTGACTTAGAAGAGTAAATCCGAAATAATAATAATTGACGTAATGACTTGTGGTTTTTGCAAGCATGCCTCGAGTACCTAAGCTTACAACACAACAAGCTCGACAAGCCGTTTAAATCGTCAAAGCCGTACCCGCGTTATATTACTCTTCGTTACGTCTATATAGTTTGAAATTTATGTATTCATTATTGTTCTATATTTGAATTAATTACCTTATTTTTTTCAGTCTTCTGTACGCGCGTGTAATGGTGTTCTTCAAAGAGGCGCAGTTCATAACATCGAAGCGCTCAGAACTTTACGGCCAGACGGACTTCCTCGCCAACTGCGGCGGTCTGCTCGGACTGTTCATGGGCTTCTCATTCTTGAGCGTCGCTGAAATATTGTATTTCCTGACACTCAGGTAATATGAGGTGCTAGGGGTATAAGCGGCAATAAACAACCATAAAATCTTACTCAGAGTTCGTGTCTAAGCCCGTAAGCTCAATACGTAAGAGCATGATCAAAAATTTAAAGATGCTGTTTTCATTCATAAAAGTCTCTTTTTCAAAAAATGGGAACAGCATCTGAAATTGTTTTATCAGGCTCTTAATAATACTACATATTAGGCTAGTTGCCTTATGAATTAAAAAATAAAAGAGTATTTTATTTGACTTCGCTGTCCTTCGTAGACTCACTGAGCTACATGTCTGGGCAACTGATATTTTTGTGTTTTTATGTTTGTTGATTGCACGTAATGTAATCTTTTAATTTAATTTCTATTGTTCTTTTCATATTATCGACTTATTTCTTATGATAGTCTGTAACGTCACAAAATAAAAACAAACAACGACGAAGGCGGTATAAAATGTTAATATTTTTAAATCTTTAATAAAATTCAGCAAGGGGTTTAAAAAATTAAAGATTTATTTAAAGCATGTTTTGAATTTAAAGAATCTAATGAAAAGAAAAGTAAAAATAAAAGTAGTTGTTTCCTTTGCGATTAGTGACGTCACATACAGCGGTGGACAGCGTTTTTTATGTTGTTTTATGACTGTTTTGCGAGGTTATTTTGACAAAAACAAACTAAAAAGTGTCTATGTATAATAAATTCATCTACTTTTGCAAAAAGTATCAAATACCCTTTTTAAACATTCCATTCTAATATTATGCGTAAAATGCGAAAGAACATCTGCCTCTCCTTTTCCTAAACGACTGAAATGATTTTGCTGAAATTCGGTATGGAGATTGGAAAAAAATAAGAAATCCTGGAAAAGTACATGAGATTAAGAATAGAATATGTTACTTTCTATCCGACTATCCCAAAAAATATAATAGTCCCCGCACGATGAACTAATTTTGGTGGAATCACGACACACGGGTGTTATCTAGTTACTTAAATATCGGTCATGTAACAGGGATATTATTTTCATTTCTATACAAAAAATACTTTTTGTATTTTTGCGTTTATTTGTATATATATTTTTTATTTGCAGGATCTGCTGCTTGTTATGGAAGCGACGTCAACACAAAGCTAAGAAATTCAAACAGAACGCTGTTCTTAGTCCGGAGCCCGTTAAAGTTAAACGAATGTTTTCTGATTAAATTACTCCTACTTTAATCATTTGAATTACTTTTAAATAAGGTTTTTTTTATTTTCTAAAGTTATTGGCACAATTATTAGGCATAGTCATAGATACCTATAGTAAATTTGTAACAACGCGCATAGAAATTTGGAAAATTATATAACTCGGAAGTTAGAGAATTAAATGATACAAGTAGCGAAATATCCAGTGAACAAATATCTACTCTTCAACCGGGCTTTAACTTACTAAATCAGCAGCTATTAAGCTTTGCATAGCACTTTATAGTCTGGCTACTATAAGTTAAACCAAGAAAAAACCTTCCAAATTCAAAAATTCTGAGGTTACCATATCCACACAATTATAATAGAAAAAAGATTTATGATTTTGATCATTCCTCAGATCATGAGACCGAAACACGAGTATTTCAATATGAGTTTTTATAAAGAGTAAAGGGTTATTATTATTGAGAAAGCGTTTTGTTATATCATAGAGAAATTATATATAAAATAATTTGTCTATGGTTATATATAAAACACAGTGTATGCAATTCGAAGAATAGTTTATTTGCTATGGTCAAAATCAGACTTCGAATACTCGATGAAGGGACAAATTCCTATTTCTCATGTGTTATTCTGTGGCATTTTTATACATCTTTTATAAACATATTATTTATTTAGATTAGATAAATAACATGTCTTACATACAAAATTAAAAGATCATAAATGTCGAAATTCTCATGAATCATGATCAAGTATCAAAATCATGAAATCTAATTGTATGTAAGCCAATTTTAACCGAGAACAAAAGACTGTTGTGGAATAATGTTGGTCGTTGGTCGAAATGAATGCTAGGTTCAACTTATAGTAGCCATACAATGTTTAAAAATAAAAATCTTGTAAAAGTTATATGGTTCATAAATTAATAAAAACCAATTTGAAACTTAAATGTATCTTATTGAAATAAACGGAATTACAAAAAAATAAAGTTTCATTTAAACTGTGCTTGGGCCGCTAGGTTTCTTTTTGGGTGCGTATCCGATCCTATTATGTACTTCATCCACTTTAGTTCCACCTGCAACGTTCTTTGGGGTGTCTTCCTGCATTTCTACAGCGATCGACGAATTATTCGTTTGTTCCCTCCTATAAGCTTCGTATTCTTGTAGGTCATCGAGTTTCAATGTTATTTCCGTTAATGGTCTACGAATCATCTTATCTGTAACAAAAAAAAAATAAATAATTGCGAAAGCTTAACTATACACGTACAAATAATTATAATCAACATAATATTATTATGAAAAACAATATTTTGAATACCTTCTGGCAACCGTGTAATCTTTGTGTAATGTGTGTAATCTACGCATAAGAACGGATCATTAATTTGCCATAAATTTGAAAGAAGAAGGGGGAGAGTGACGTTGTGTGTATTTTATGTTAAATTTCTGTTATTTCGGTGTTTAATGTGTGATAATGGTAGAATATCGAAAATTAAACATTCGTTGTCATGCACAAGTGTAGACAAGTAACACAACTTCAAGAAACGTGCTTTGAACTTTGTGTTACCCTTCAAAACTCCATCCGAAGTTTTAGTAAAGCTTCTACCGCTTTACTAAATGGACTGACTTGACTCTGACTGTAT
>JAOTAV010078703.1:0-12677 GCA_026546445.1 Cyclargus thomasi | reverse complement strand
AATATCTTAGTTATTTATCAACAGAATTCAGAGATTTTCTGTCATTCTGTATATCTTTTAACCCACTATCGTAATAATTTGCATTCAATAAATTTTGTTTAACACGCATATTCGCTATTTGTGCAAATGTAACATCTTCTGCAATTTGTAGTAACATTATAATATTTAATGTCAAGTTAATTAAAGACTATGTTATTATGATAATTGTTATTGCAATATATTATACTAGCTTTTGCTTGCGTTAAGAATTATTTCTCATAGGAACTTCCATCCTCTATTTTATCGCCTTAGGATAGAATTGATCAAAATACTTTCTTAGCGGATGGGGAATACAGGCGCCAACGGCCTTGACCATACATACGGAGTTTCGAAAATATCCCCCCGCTAACGCAAAATAATGAATACGCAATTAATGAAAACGAGAAATAAGAAAACTGTTTTCTTATTTTTTTCTGATAACTATAAGCTTAAGAAAAATGTCCTCGCTAGGAATGAAAGAATGAAAATCATTGTATAACATATATTTTTTTTGTTTAATGTGCTTAATGTATTAAGATCTTATAAGAGGTTAAACTTACCCCGCTGGGCCATGTATAAGCCTTAAGTCATAAGTCAGAAGATCTACCTATCTACATGCCAAATTTTACTTAGACTCGTCTAGTGCAATAGTAACTTGCTGCGTTGTTACATCTCTCAGTCAGTCATTTAGTCGAAAGTCAGTCACCGTTATAATAATAATATAATAATTATTATTTCCGATTTCGTTTGGTTCATTTAAAATCTCTGTCCACCAAAAACAAGTGACCCGTTCATTTTCATTAAAATCAAGTGCGTCTTGAGCCACACTCACACTAGGTTTTTGCTTGTACATTTTATACATACAAAATTCTAATTAAAAACGTGTACTTAATAAGCAGTTGATATGTAAATCGTAACCAAAAAGGGTCACCACCTTTTCACTTTGTTTCAGTTAAGTGAAACAAAGTGAAAATTGGTGACATCACTTATCCGTCCAGTCTTTGACGTGCGCAGCGACTTTATCCTATTGGTGAAATTAAAATTATTATGAATTTCACCCGTTCAACCCTGAAATGGTCATTTCATATTCATTTTAAGTAATTGAACAACGAAATCATTTATTGGCATTTGTGAGTCAGCAATGCGTGTGTAAATGATTTAACGCTGCTATAACTATGAAAACAATTTCCATTTAATTAAAATTCATTTGTGAATGGGGTAAGGATTTTTTGAGATGTTTTTATTAAACATTTTGATGTGGAACTTATAATAACAATGCCCAGTTCCAGTGCCGTATTTTTCGTTGTTTTATAATGGCTAAGTATGCATTTGTTTAATCCAATGCAATAATAAATATGAAATTATAGGTACGAAACAGGCAAACTGTTTCGTACCTAAACATAAGAAATTACTTAATTAAATTTAAATTTGCCTGTTCTGAAATAAAATTAATTTGTCACGAACAAATTCATTTTCGTACAAAATACTGCCATTAAGGACCATCTATAAGGTATGTCACACAAATTTCATGCCCCCTAATTTGTTTGCTTTGCTAAGCTAAGAACTTAGAACGTATCAGTAGCCATAGCGAGTCGCAGCAGTGGTCATCGATCAGCTGATCATTTTAGGACCATGATTTTATCTCTCTTTAAATAGCTTAGGCTAGATTATATTAACGGTAACCGGTTACCCGACGTCTTGTCTTGTCTTCACTTTCTCTACCCCCTCTATTTAAAGCTACTTCAGAAATAATTTCAAAAATATCAAATGGCTTTTATATTTCCAAAGTAACTCTACTAGGCGATCACACGGTCGGATTTTTACACTCTTGGGTTTTTTGCCTGCGTTATGCATAAATAGCAAAAAATTACCACTAGTATAGTAACTAATACCAGATGTAGATGATAAATATTATCTTCGGAAATCCAATCCCATCAGTCAATTAGTAAGTCGGTGTGGAAACATAAATAGGACGCGTGTTTGATTTTTTGTTTAGTGTTATTCGTGTACTTATAGAATAGTAATCTAAAATGGCTGTAAGTATATTTTTATATTATGTGGGCAGATTCGATCAAACTGGAGTAAAAATTTTATCTCGAGGATAACTACAACTTAATCCAAGAGTAAGCTGGTTTTGCATTTTACCAACTTTAAACCTGAGAGTAAAGTAATAATTATATGGAAGAAAATATATTTACACGGGCGATTTTGAATAACTAAATAATATTGTTAACTGACTAAGACGATGTCGTTTCATAGAAAATTATACCGAACAATAAGTATAGTCTATTCTTCGAGTAACTTAGGAAAACGCAAACGAAGATGTCCTTAGAATAAATTCAAGGAGTAAAATTATTCCTACGATACTTACACTCGTGTAATTTCTAGTTTGGTCCATTTCGGCCTTAAAATACTTACTCCTTGCTCGTCACTCCTCAGGGTTTTGGAGTCCATTTCATAAAAGTTAGTAGCATTTATTCTGTGCTAAAAGTCACACGGAAATGTTCTACTGTAGAACATCTACCAGATACTGAGGTAGGCGTATTTTAAATATCCTAAACTGATACAAAATAAAATCTGTCAGATATTTATATTTTACTTTGCGATCCACCCAAAACTGATACAAATAAAATGTGTAGGTGACTGCAGCTAGGCCGATTTTTAATATAATTAATTGTTATATTTTCCAGGTACCGAAACTTTTGGCGCTGTTTACGATAGTACTAGTTGCTACAGAGACTGTAGCTGCTTTGTCAGAAATACCTCAAAATGGTGCCTTATTGAATCCAACATTGGAACACGCTGTATACTCAAGAGCGAAAAGGCAGTTTAACTTTCCTTATGGTAAGAGAGACAGTATGTAGGTTACTATGTATTACATAGTATGTAGTTTCTTTAATACTGAATTAAATAATTATACAGCTATATAACCCAACTATCGATTTTTCCTATAACCGTTTCGATAGGATGTATTTGGGATGTATCATGTAGCTTTATAGCCCTTAAGGCAGTGACTTATCAGGGACCGCCCTAGACTATTATTCGTCAACCGAAGCTTTTTTTAATTCTCCAGATTCGCGCCCTAAGCTGCAGCCTAATTACCCCATGGGCTAATCAGGTCCTGCGCTTAGGTATAATTTTAACGAGATAACAATAAAATATTATTCTTATTCAGGATCGGGTCGAAGAAACACTCCAATGCCAATATTGCTCGGAGGTGGAGGAATTGCCGGTCGAAGCTACGGTGGTCCAGGCATTGGCTTTAATGGGGGGTACAACGCTGGTCGCGGTGTAGGAGCGAGGGGTAGCGGCGGGGCAAGGGGCGGCGGCGCCCGGGGTGGCTTTGGCTTCGGTGGCGGTCGAGGACGAGGATAATTACTACATTATTTGGATTTAACGCAAGAAGGATCTTTGTATAATAAATAATTATTATGATGAAACTTGCTTTTAATCGAATTTGAAAGATAATAAAAAATTGTAGTTTTCCGCGCTATATACTTGACACTAGCCATGGTTGATTGACTAAAGATCGTCATAGAAAAAAAACTCCAGTGTCAAGAAAGTAAATGGATGCTTACTTTGGGCAAAAATAGCATAGATACAATAGACAATAATGGGCAGGTCATTATTGTCTGTGTGTCTGACTTGGACTTTCTTGGACTGGATGTTTCTGGTTTTCTCACAGGAATTAACTTTTCACCGGCCTTGTTAATTGGACAATGTTTTAAAGCTAGCCAATTAAAAGTGATATTGAATAAATAATACATTTTTATTCTCATCAAAAATACTTTGATATCCATACTGTGCATTATGGGGATTGGGGTCGTAACAATGATGACAACAATATGAACTGAACTGAATGCATAAAACATTCTAAACACTTATCATATAAAATAACTCGTATGCACACGCAGTGCCATGTTACGTTCGTGTGCATGTGAAAACGTCTGTACAAGTCCACACATTACTGACTGTCGACGTGTTTATAGCACCTTACATAGGTAGCACGGGCGACAGGCAATCGCTGCATTGTAACCATTACATTAACCAGCAGGATTTCCGGACGGCTACGACTTGCAAATCTTCAAGAAGAAAGCGTATTCCCTCTTAAAACGACGGCAACGCACCTGCAACCCTGATATTGCTAGTGTCTATGGGCGGCGGTAGTTGCTTTCCATCAGGTAAACCGTTTGCCCCCTTATTTTATATTAAAAAATGTGAAAGCTCTAATAGTTGAACATACATTACAACTTTATGCGGCACAGTTACCGTGTGGCGATCGTGTGCATGTGAATAACGGCAAAGTGGACAAAATTATGGTATTCTCTGTCGATTGTATTTTTGCCCAAAGAAAGTATCCGTTATCTGTCTAGTTTACCTTGACATTTAAAAAAAATAAATGTCAGTTTCTTTTTATATTCCAAACACTGCGTTGCTCTTAGAATTTTTATTTTACATTCGTACATTTCCGAGTATAATATGCATTATTATATTAATTAGCTCATTTAATTAGTGACCGTTTGTAACATAACACTTACTTGATTCATAGTAATTAGTAAAATGCCCTCATGTCGACAAAGCGGTGTCTTCGTTGAACACATTATTAAACCTTATCTCACGCATTTTTGAAAAAGTTTTAAGTTCTATAATACTTTGTCTGTAAAATAATGGAAGGTGGATACGACGAAGTATTGTCGGAAAACCCTTTTTTCTTGGAATTAAAGAATGAATATTCGAGTTTATTTCAACACTGCATATCGGAGTCTTGGATACTGTGCGTGCCAAGAATTGGTAGCTTAAACACGCGAGTGTTCACCGTGGAAGATTTTTGTGCCCACATCCTAGTGCCCAGCGAGGAATTACCAGAAACCAACTATAGCACTCTTACAGAAAAACAGGTAACTGTTGCAAACCGAGTAATAACCGTGGAACTAACCAAGGGACTGCCGCTCCAAAGCCATATACTGTTCGAGGAGACGTTTTATACTGAAGACTTCTTTAAATATAAGGTTTGGTGCATAGAAACACCTTTAGAACCATCAGCTAAATTAAGTGAAAATGTTGTGACTAAGGAGTGCCTTACTTCAATAAATGATTGTATTGATTTGCTTTGGACGCAGGCTGCTGGCCGTCAGGTTTTAGACCAGATAGAAGCAAATGTGCACCGGTTCTTCAAGGATCACCCAATTCCACCGATTGCCCTGAGTCCACTCAAGGATTCCATCAGTGAGTTATACACAGAGTGCTTACAAGCGGCATTGCAAAATCGCAGGTTAAGAGAAAAGTGTAAAATATCTAAGCATTTATTAGAAAACATTAAACTAGCAGTGGAGACCTACATGCAGTACTTACTGTTCAATTCCATTTTCAAATCCATCTGCACAAGCTGTTCATATGAAGATGCTCATTTGAATAAGAAGATAAGGAACATGAGTGACATTCAATTAAGAGATCTTGATATTAAAAAGGAGTTGTACCATGCTGTGCCAAAAGCTAAACAGTTGTTGTCTAAAATTGATACATACAACACTGTCCTTGAAAAGATAATCTGTTTAAAACAAGCTCTCAATGCTGTTAATAGACTAGATGACAGCAACAATATCATATATCTTACAGCTGATGATTTATTGCCAGTGTTTGTCTTCCTACTCATTAAATCTGGAATACCAAACTGGTACAGTCAGCTTCACTACATGAAAGAGTTCCAGTTTAGTGGTATGGGAAAAAAGGATGGAGATGAGAGTGATTTTCTCATAACAACTCTGGAGGCTGTTGTTGAACACATACAATCTGGAGGATTAGCGGGGCCACCTAATCCAGAAGCCTACTACTATGATAGCAATCTCACCCTTGACAATTTAAATATCAGCAGCAAAAGAAGACACAGCCTCACTGAATCTGTATCAACAACCGATACGAGCAGTAGAGAGGAGAATCTTGAATATGTTTTTGACTTAATCAAGGCCAATCACACTGAGCAAGTGTGTAGTTTATTGGAGAGAAATAGGAAACATTTGGAAGACTTAGAAAATAACGAAAAATATGTTTTGAAACTATCTGCACATGATGAGGAGGATGATGATGCTGACGATGATGATAATGGACAGTATGAAGGAGAAATATATCAAAAGTTGTGCCACCCTTTGTGCAACTGCAAGAAGTGTTGCTCAAAAATATCAAAGAATCTCAGAAGAACCTCTCCAACTGTAACATCTAGAGACAGCCATGGTCTGACCCCTCTACATGTTGCTAGTATACATGGTAAGGCGGCTATTGTGGAGATACTTATAGACATGGGAGCAAATGTTAATGCCACAGATCTTAATGAGTGCACACCCTTACACTATGCTGCATCTAGAGGTCATCAAAATGCACTTCTGCTTTTACTACACTCCAGAGCAGATATAAATAAGACTAACATTGACAAGAACACTCCACTGCATTTAGCAGTAAATAATGGACACATTAACTGTGTAAAGGCCTTGATTTACTTTGCTGAACATGGCAGGATGAAAATGAATGTAAATTGCAAAAATGATAGTGGCAACACTCCTTTGCATTTTGCCTCCAAATGGGGTTATGAAGGTATTGTGAAATTGCTTATTGAAAACGGAGCAGAGCCATCTTTACAGAATGCAAATAACAAAACAGCATTTGATTACGCTCACAACTTTAAAATTATGCAAGTATTAAAATCTTGTTCCCCAAGCCTGTATGAGTATATTCACATCACCAGCTCAGATATTCAGACATTAAAATGTAAGCCCGACAGCATAGTAAAGATGAAGCTGCAAAATTTAAAAATTGGATCCGAATCTAATAATGCTTCTAAAACCGTTGAAAATCTTAAAAGAATAGAAAGAATTTTACAAGCAATATCATACAGTGATGTGAAGCTGGCCTGTTTTTACTTGGGCATTGACTATGAGAATTACAATAATTCCATTAATAAAGCTGTGTCGTGCCATCCGCTATGTGAATGTCAGTACTGTAAAAAGCGACACAGCAAACCACTAGACTTTGATGTCAATTTTGCTGACACAAATGGATTTACATCTCTTCACTACGCAGCAAAGTATGGCTTGGACGAGCTTTGTGATATTTTAATATCGCACAAAGCTAATGTTAATGCATTTAACAAAACCAGTCAAACGCCATTACATTTAGCAGCATTAAATAACAAGACAATGGTTATCAGATTTCTGTTAGAACATGGGGCTAATCTGAATGCTATTGACTCCTCAGGCAACACTCCCTTACATGACGCAAGTGCAATGGGCAACATTGGCGCAACGAAGGTTTTACTTTGTTACGATCCAGATATTTCTCTATTGAATGGGGTAAATAAATCTGCTTTAGATGTAGCTAAAGAAAAGGTTCATTTGACTATAATTGATTTGATAGAAAAGTATGCAAATCAATCTATGAGTGTTTATGAATAGCTTCGTTAAAATGAATTTTGACTTCAATATTATATGCCTGTGAAGACATTACCTAATAAGATTTACATTAACACCACAGAAAGGCCAAGTACTCTTAAGTAATTAGTAGGAAGAAACCTGGCCTTTAACCTGATTATAATTAGGTATAGATGACTTTTAAAATAAGACAAAAACAAACATAACAAGATATTGTAAATTTATTAACATTCCAAATATTGTTACTTGAGCTTAATTTGTGCAATATATAAAACGAATTATAAAACAATTGTTAAAACTAAAAAGCAATGCATAATGTATTTTATTGAAGTTGTGTATCTTAGAAATAAGTTAGTGTATTTTCAGTTATAGACATAAACGAATTTATATTTGCAACTTTGTAAGACTACCTATAGTACATAGTCGGCAGTAATTGCGCCAAGTTATTTACTACTAACTAATTATGACTCATTTTACTTATTTCACCTCTACTTATGATTGTTCTTACATTCCATTTTGAATTTAAATATTTTGAAATCATTTATTGATTCAACTATTATTGTTGTTATGCCCGAAATTCTGCATTTCGTTGTTTATTTTATTAACATATTTAGTGCCTTTAATGTTATTGTTTTATTGTTACAAATGAAATATTAATGTATGACCATAATAGATTTGCTATCTGGTACTTCTGTCAGCTACATAATATAATCTTTTGCTCAAAGATTTTACAATACAATATGTTTAGTGCCATTTAAAGGATGTATCATTTTATTTTAAGACTGACATATATTTTTTGTTACATTTCTATTGACATTAATATTTGATAATAAAAATATTGAAATATATCTTTACCTTTATTTTAAGGCAAAATTATGATATTAATTGCACGACATTTTCTTGGCTTAAAAAATCATTTGAATTGTACAACACAATTTTGTTGTCATAATTAACAAACAGTAAAACCATTATAATATTTAAAAATAAGTATCACATTCCTTAAATTCCTACCAATACTTTTCATTATCTTTGCATTGATGCTCACTCTTTAAAATAAATACTTTATTAAAATAATTTTATGAGGATAAGCCAATATTTGAAGATCGGCATTACGCCGACGTAAAATAAAATCATGTTATAAGATATTACATTTAGTTATCCTTTGAAATGAGAACTAATCTAGAAAAATTTAAGTATTTCCGAGAGTTAAGTAACAATCATATACATTTATAACAAAACTTAAAAAGAAAATATTAATCCAAGGAGTAAGAAATATTACTCGAACATAGTAAATTATAAAATTCTCATAAATTTTGAGATCAAAATACTTATGTATCATAAATTGTATCTCATAAACAGTATGATTTCATTATCACTTGAACCTGTATACCAACCATAGTTGTTTTAGACATACAATGACATCATCTCAGATAATGGTTACAATAATATTGATTAAATGAACAATTAACTATTACTGTTTAACTTGACTTACGTTAACTATGTCTGTCTGCTTCCGTAATTTTTAAAATAAAACATACTTATCTCATAGGTAGTGTAAATTGGGAATGTCATGATAATAAAAGAATTAAAATAAATAAGAAATATTTACATAAGTTATTTTCAAAGTTATCCTAAATTTGCACATTGGTCCCTAAATATTTACAATACAAAATATATTAAAATCTTATTTACAATAAAATAATAATTTGTATATAAATTACTATAATCTACTTAATAATGACAATTTAATCTTAAAGTATATTTACAGTTTTGTGCTACATAGAAGTCTAGCTTCTAGCCTGTATTCAGTATTCTAAATATAAGGCCATCAACTACCTCCAACTCAACAACAATCTATAGTAGGGGAGCTCAAGAGGGGAATTTAGGACTTACTTGAGCGCGTCAGATTAAGCTAGTGTAAGCTTTCTATACGTCTCTGGTTATCAAAAAATCAGATTCCTAAGTTGGTTCAGTTTTTTTAAGTTATTTTAAAGTAACCAATGTCAGATTAAGATAGGGGTTGTCAAAAAAACGCCAAAGAACATTTCCCTATAAAGCACTGATGATTTAAATGTAAAGTAAGCCTGTAACAACATAGAACAACAAAGCCTTATATTTTCATAACTAAGCTTAGATATTTGATGTCACATTAAACTAAATGCTTTAGGCTTTGTTGTCTAAAATCGTCCAATAAATGTTAATTGTAAACAATTTCAAAGAAATTTCTTTTTATAACCTTAAAATCGCTGTAGCGTCTTATCCCACCACTATAATAAAAATGTTCTCATTATTTTTTTCAACGTTTTACCTAATCTACAAAACGTACTAGGTCTCCACGACGCTCGAGATATTACAAAAGTAGCACTCTCACCTCCTCGGCTACTAAATTTGAAGGATTAATCTAAGAAAAAATGCTTCAACACATAAGGAACAAGAAAAACCTAATAAATAAATAATTTCACTGCGGTGGCAACGTCCACACTGGCATTTCTTCGTTCTTCTTCTCCTTCTTTTTATAATGATGTCTGTCTCGTAACCTTACATCGTCCTGTCTCGTTCTCGCCTGCATCTCGCTTCGCCAATTCGTGTATTTCCGCGGCGAGCCGTTATACTTTGGCTCCTTATCTTCATCGTAGAAAACTTTGCTTTTAACGAAGAGCTCATTTTTGTCTGGATCGCACATTTCCTGCGGTAGTTCCTCGTTGTAATTACTCTCGTCTAATTCCGGAACATCTTCCCGTTGGAATGTGAAAGAGTGAGGGTAGTACGTTTGTAGAATGTCCTCGTGTCTATACTGTTGCATTTGTAACCAGACGTGCGGCAACAATAGCGGGAACCTCCTCAGCCAGTATGTGACGAAGCCATCTGGCAGTCGACCTAGACTACTCCTCACTTCCGAATCCAGCTCCCGGTAGTGATGTTTCTGCAATAAGTTCATATTTATAAAATCTATATAAATATTTATCATTATTATTTTTAACTTTAAAGAGTTTTAGTTCATGGAGCAAATTTGCTGTTACAAGTGAAACTGGCTTAACTCATTAAATTAATTTTTGTAGTTTATATTTTGCAGGCTTTTATTTATTAAAAAATCAACATATTTTATTTATCAAAAAACAAGAAGTAAATTATTATCTGTCGATGATAGTAACCTTATTCCTCAAAGCACGTAGCAGGTGTACGACTCTGTCACCGCGGTAAGTGCGCCGCGCACGCAGGTCGCCCGCCACCGCACCGCACACGCGCGCGCGCCAATCGCCACGCACGACGCCCGCGCCGCCCACTTCGAGCGTACGCGCCGCATCGTCCGCTGCGGCGCGAGCCCCGCTGTTCTCCACGTGGTCGCTCACTTCCTGAAATTCATAAATGAATCTTTTGAAGGCACGACTGCGATCTGCCGTTTCGCCAGAATCGATAGTAGTAATTACATTGACACATTCTTGCAATTACTGCGTTAGTTTGTATGTTTAAGGCACAAGAAAAACACTAAACTTGGAACTCGTAACATCAAAACTATAGAAGGTTGGTACTTTGGCGTTTACAATTTTTTGCCCATTCAGAATGGAACTAAACAATAGGCTTATAATTTTCTGAGTTAGTTTATATAACTTACTTGTAGGAAGTTGAGTATGCTTTGCTTCCCCCAGAACAGCGGGTACTTGAGTACGGTCTCGCACGGCGGCCGACACTGCGCGCGCGCCGATATCATCGCGCGAATCAGAATCTTCGCTATTAACACCTCTTCTAGTGGTAAAATTTTTCTGTAACAACATATAAAATACAATACTATACAATAATATAAAAATAATATAAAAATGTAAACATTAATTTCTTTTGTTTTCCGGCCAATCGCGCCAAAAATACTTAATCGATTTTGATATTTAATATTAGCTGACCTAGATTATATCCTACTTTTAATTCTGATCAACGCCGGTGGGAAAAAGCAAAAAAATGTTCGTAGAAAATCATTATTTAGTCGTAACACGTATTTTTCTTTCTCGGCCAGTTAGGGATCATCCATAAAGTACTTTACACAATTTTCATAATTTTTTTGACCACTTTGTCACATGTGGTCACATTTCGAAGACCCCCTCCCTCCCTTGTGTGACGTCATTACAACTTTCAAGATTAAATTTATTGCTTAGCTTCCTTACTTAGCACCTCTCCCCAACCCCTTTGTCCATGTCACACTCTATCGACCCCCTTCCTAACTTTATGTGTGACGTACTTTATGGATGGCCCTTAGGCATTTACTTTACATTGACAACGTAACCTTACTCTAAATAATCCAAATTGTATTCGCCCGTCAGTATGTTAGCCTGTCGTCTTAGTACATCGCCGAAGGGATGTTGTCCCTCAGATAGCACGTAGTAGAACACGCAGCCCAGCGAGAACATGTCTACAGCAGTTGTCTGAAAGGAGTGTAAAAAATTTATTAGGTGCTTATGAGTTGCTAAATAAAATTATGATTACGGTGCTACGAGGATGCTGTATACACCTACGTCCTACACTGATATTATGAATGGGAAAGTGTTGCTATCCATCCATCAGTGCCGGTGATCGTTGTGAAAAGCTGACACGACCGAGGTTTAGATTCTTGGCGAAATTTCTTTAACATAATAAGTTTAAAAAGGACAGTAATATTATCGTCTCTTTTTCTCTCCGTTGATCATCTCTGTGGCCACCCATCAGCGCCGGTGACTCCGGATCGGCGGGAGAAACCAATGTTGAGCTTCTAGTCGTCTAGGAGAGGTCTCGCTCTAACATAAGTGAGAAAATGACAACAATATTACCGTTCTCTCTCCGTTGATCATCTCCGGTGCTATCCATCCATCAGTGCCGGTGACTCCAGATCGGCGAGAGAAGCTGACACGGCCGATGTTGAGCTTCTTGGAGAGTCCGAAGTCGGATATCATGGCTCGCACCTCGCCAGTACCCGACGGCATAGACAGTAGAACGTTGTGAGGTTTGATGTCTCTGTGGACTAAAGTTTATTTACTTTAGTATCTCCTTCTACTTCATCTCATTTTTATTTCTTTTATTTATTTATATGACGCTTCGGCTTTAAGCATGGCCAGTGTCAAGTTAAGGCGGGAAACAAATTTTCTTGTTCAAATAGTTTTACGTTGCTAACGTTACATAAATTTCGTCAAGTCTAAAGTCTAGTCAGAGTAAAAATAAAACGTCAATACAGTCAGAGTCAAGTCAGTCGATTTAGTAAAGCGGTAGAAGCTTTACTAA
>JAOTAV010078692.1:0-12677 GCA_026546445.1 Cyclargus thomasi | reverse complement strand
TATATATATACCCAACAAGGACCGTACATACAGAGCTAAGCAATTTTATATTTCTAGTGCATGTTTTATATTACAGGAATGCTACTGCTGTCGAGAAAAACATTTGAAAGATAGATATATTACACTGACCCACTGCTATAATACAGATGGAATGAGACTAGAGGATGAGGAGCGAGCCACTATGGAAATTCGTATAAGGGAACCTGTAGATTGCAATTGCTACAAATGTGGAGACTTTAGCAGATGAAAAATTTATAATGTGCTGGTTGATACTGATCCCAAAGCTAACAATTCTCTACGTAATGGCAATGCTCTCAAATGTGTAACGTAAATTATTGTGAAAAAATATTGTAATTTTCTTAAACTGTTAATAAACAAGACAAAGAATTGGATTTTTTTTTTGCCCCTAAAAATAATATAATACTTAAAATCAGAAGTGGCGATGTTAACACGGGTATTCTTGATTTTACTTATTTAAATAATAAATATCATAATATTAATCGACTCAAATGAACTACATTGAGTAGTATAGGTGCATTCGACACTCAGATTAGGAAAAAATGACTATAGTTAAATATTTCAACTTTTGGATTTAAAATTATATTTGCTAACATTTTTCAATACATTTTTAAAAATAAAGGAAAAATTTGCAAAAATGCTTATCATAACCTATTTTTACTATTGTGAATAATATTATTACTAACTTATTTTTAAACGCATCTAGACATATACCCGAATTACCATGCAAGAGCCCTAACCAACAGCTATTGTTATTTTTTCGAAGTATTCTGTGAATGTGACAGTTTTTTTTTTATTTTTATTTTTATTTTACGATTCAGGATATATGTATGTGAATTCATAATATTTATATTTCATAAATATGTTTGCTATTTTCTTTTTTTTAACACATCTACAATCTGGCTACTATAAATTGAACCTAGTAAATACCTATCAAATTCAAAAATTCTGTTGATGGTATGATGGTTTCACAAAATTGTAGTGGAGAAAAAAATACCATATAGACGACAGTAGAATTAAGAAACCTCCTACTTTTTTGGAAGTCGGTTAAAAAAGATTTTGATCATTTATCAGATCCTGAGACGTAACAAAGTAAAGTGTTATTTTTATTGAAATTTATAGGACAAAGTATTGTAAGTTGTAAATTAAATACAAAATTCGAATAATAATTTATTTTCTCTAATCAGAATCAGAGATTGAATACTCGGTGGAGGTACAAAATCCTGTTTCTCTTATCTTATCATATGGTACTAGCTTTTTCCCGTGGTTTCGCTCGCTTTAAGAAGTATTTTTATACAAACTTTCAATCCCTATTTCACCCGCTTAGAGGGAATAGAGATTATGGAAGTTGGGCCACAGGTAAATTTACATACTGGACGAAACACAGCACAACGCCGTTTTACAACAGTTTTCTGTGAGGCCGAAACTTTAGCTCATTCGTGCCGAAGCATGGCTACCCCACGGCAAATATATTATCTTACTAATAGTATAAATTCAAAAGTTTGCAAGTTTGTGGATTTGTGAGTTTGTGAGTGTGATGTTAATTCTTTACGTTTAAACGGCTGAACGAATTCCATTAAATTTGGCATGGAGCTAGCAGGTATCTTGAATTAGCACATAGAGTACTTTTTAATCACGACTAAACCACGGGTATCGCCGCGGGGTATAACTAGTTTTGAATATAAATCAGTTATTACTTTATTATTTTGTTCGTACTACGTACATATTATGTTACTATCTGTAAAGCGCTCTACTGCACACCTTAGCCGCCAGCAGGCTTGTCGGCGGAACAAGCCACACGTATCTTGGAAATGAAGCTAACAACCTAGCTCACCGACAAAATGTCGACAAATATCGGCGGCGTCGGCGGCTGAGGTACATACCTGTGCGCTTTAAAACTAACTGATGATGATGATTGTTCTTAAAACAGCGCCGAAATCTCCAAACGCGTATCTTTATGGAATAAGGAGTTCCGTTAGCACTTTGTGAACCATGGTAGGTATACGTCGGTACAAAATCTTACTTTTTTGTCCTAAGCGATTAGGATACTTATAATGAAACCAAAATCATGTCAACCAAAATCATATTTCCCTATAAATTTTGAGGTGTTCTGAGATATAATAGAATCATAATGAATGGTGTCTGGTGTGATTGCAGTGATGATGATTATGAATAAATTTTAAATTGTAGTAGTATATGCCTTTAGTTCTTAAAACAAGGCCGAAAACCCCAAAGTCGTATCTGTAATGAATCATGAGTTCTCTCAGTATCTTCGGAACCATGGTATACCTTGATACTAAATCTTACTTTTTGGTAACATATACCTGGGACGGTTCTAGAAAAACCAAAATCATTATATATATCCATACAAATTTTGAGGAGTTCCCTCGATTACTCATGGTTCCCATAATCAGCCACCACCATAGTGAATATGGGGACCTATTCGAAACAGTACCCTATACAACAAAGAAAAAATTTCAAACATCGGTTTCCAAACGGCGGAGCCATGGTTGAACATACATAAAAAAAATATATCCACAGGGAAACATATAACCTCCTCGTTTTTGGAAGTCGATTAAAAATTCTTAAATACGTTTGCATTATTATATATTTTGAATCAGTAGCTCAGAAATAATATTTCATGTCTTTAACTGAACAAATAACGAACTTTCATACAAACTTTTAACCCCAATTTCACCCCCTTAGGGGTAGAATTTTTTACATTCCTTTCTTATCGGGTATTTACCCAATAAAACAATCCTACTCACCAAATTTCATGGCTGTAGCTTTAACGGTCTTTGCTCGGCCAATATGAATAAGTCAGTCAGTCAGGACTTGTTATTTATATAGATA
Source organism: Cyclargus thomasi (assembly GCA_026546445.1). Taxonomy (NCBI): domain Eukaryota; kingdom Metazoa; phylum Arthropoda; class Insecta; order Lepidoptera; family Lycaenidae; genus Cyclargus; species Cyclargus thomasi. The sequence goes on along the minus strand of JAOTAV010078692.1, from coordinate 9,806 downwards.
GATTTTCATAGATCTTTTATAAAATTATAATCTATTTAGATAAATAATATGTCCTGTCTTAGATAAAAAAAATCAAAAGATCATAAACGTAATAATACTCATGATCAAGTATCAAAATCATCAAATCCAATTGTAACCGAAAACAAAAGACTGTTGGTTGCGGAATTATGTTGCTAGTAAAAATAAATGCAAGGTTCAACTTAAAGTAGCTAAACTGTCCCACCAACAACATTCTCTAAAAAACAGGGCAAGTCTTGATAGAACTGTTTGTTTCTCTCTAAAAAGTAATGAGACCTAGACAAAGGCGTGCCAAGACAAAGGTACCTTACTGCCATTAGTTTATTATTATAATCAATGTTATATGAGAAATAAATAGCTTAAACGAGACTTAGCCTGTTGTTTTCTCTAATGTTTTTTGGGTGGGATTTCACTTCTTTTTGTAGAATAGTTATTTTTGGCACAGTTTTTTCCTTTCTGGGGTTGATTTTTAAACCCTTTTTTTTCCAATGATACGAAACCCTCCTCGCGAGAATCCAACTCGCATTTGGCAGGTTTTTAAAGGTATTCACTACCTCAACCTACTTCTCAGCACTACTTCAAATCACTAAAACAATCGTTGACGTCCATACCACGTTGAGTACATCCATTCTCGTCCCATCATTTTTAGATTATTCTCGTCAGATAAGTTTTTTCTTCTGATCATGATGGCATCAAAATATCAAAATCGACCAGATGTTGGTTAACGGCTTTTAAGCTTGAGGACGTCAGTATAAGCTTGCCATCCAAACACGAAACGTACAAAAATATATTTTTTTTGTTATTGTTTTATTTCACATTATAGGCACCTGCACAATTTTGCTTCTGAACGCCCAAAGGTTGACTGGTAGAGAATGCCAGTATTGTGCATTAAGTATAAATAAATAAATAAAAAAAAAAAATATATAATATTGCAACTGACAGTAACGCGTCTGTGTGGTGTGGGCTTTACTTTTTCGTTATAAATTATAGATAATGAAATAGGCTCACACAATAAACTGTAAGCAAGTGAAAACAACGAGGAAAAACAGTATAAATCAAATGTTGGTTTATGCGTAACATATATGTTACATTTTTATATGTATGTAGCAGATGCTACATACATATAAAAATGTTTCCAAGACTCAATAACACTGGGATTGTTTTCTCACCCACTATCGATTTTTTTTAATAATATCTATGGACGCTTCACACACATCGCACACGTCAATGTGATCCCGTGTGTACTTAACACAAGGCACTTGTGTCACAGGTACCAGACAACGGAAATATATTTTATACTTTTATACTATACATGTATTTAAGATTTATAATTATATAAACCACAAATTTAACACACATCCCAGACCCAGGAACATTGAAAAACTTTTTGTTCCGTCGGCGGGTTTCGAACCCGCGACCCCCGGCATGAGCTACCAAAGCGTTCAGTCACTACGCCACAGAGGTTGTCAAGTTTTAAAAAATTGATATTATGATAATGTATTTATTTTAATAAGATATTTTTAAGATATGTAAAACGAAATCTAACTGATTTCGTTTTTTTTTCTCTGACTATAATCTGTCCTGTTATGTTACCTCCTATAGTCAATATATAGTCTAATGTCCATAATGTAACCACATTTGCTGATAAAAACAAACAACAAGCTAAATTTCCAAAAGCAACTGCAGCAACCGCTGCGATTTAAGCAATGCAATATTCGAATTTGGAGCAAAAAAATCCGCCATTTTGTTTTTTTTTATATATTGATATATCTAGTGTCACTGTCAAGTAAATACGAATTTAACGACACCTCTCAAGCTAAAATCCATCAAGCCTGCAGAGCGTGCTAAGCAATTATACATACATATGTACGAGCATACATACATGCATACACACATACATACTCTCTAAAAACATCACCCTCCCGACACGGTCGAAAGTAAAACAATGATGCCAACTCAGACACGGAAAAACATTTATACCAACTTCAAAATTAACCGCGGAACAAAAAGTGGCGGGCTGAAAGACTTGGCATTAAAATGTTATTCGTTGTTCGGTTAATCCAAACATTCCTAACCCTTCGAGCAGCCGCAATCCATATTTATTTTCTCGTGTAAAACTGTGCTCTACAATTATTCAACTTTTAAGCTTAATACGGTCACCCCGCGTTTGACTTTTGTCGGATTCTTAACAAACGTCAGCGGTTATCTGTTAATCGTTAGATCGTTAAATTAAAAAGAGTTTGGGACAGTAAAAAATGTTTTTAAAATTCAAACATTGCTTTAACTCAAATGTGGCAGTAAAATTTTTCACTCTAACAAAACAATAGGTTTTATCATAAGTTTCTATAATGGCGTTTAGTAATTATGCAGGTAGAAACGATTTCATAGATACAACTTACCCTCGTCAGCTTATAATTTACTCAAGTTCGTTATAAACAAAAACCTAACACACAATTGACGAAATGAAGGGAAGAAACGCGTTACCAAGATTTTTGAACGTTTTAACAGTTACTCAATTTTCACTTTATAATTTAAACATAACTTCTACATTAGCTATTTAGTTCTATTTAGTTCTATTTAGTTCTACATTACTTATTTTATTATTATATCTTTAACAAGTACCCAAAAAATTTTTGTGTATGCAAAAGGAGTTTTCAAAAAATGGTTGTTCTCTTCTTCCTCTTGTGTCTTCAGTTTAGATATCATGAGTACAAAAATAAAAAATCCAACCTGCAAATAACCTATAATATCCGTAAAAAGTCCAACAAGCCAGTCACCCTACCATCTCGAACTTTGTCGACCACACAAATGTTTCTCTTTACTTTGCCTTTTGTTCGTCTACTCCACGCCCGGCGACTGTTGATAGATCAAAGAGTTATAAGTGTTAGTTTCAAAGTGCTGTCTCGGGATATGGTAGATCATGCTTTGGCACGAATGGGCTGGCTCGACCGGAGTGATACCGCGGCGTGAAACGGCGTTGTGGTGTGTTTTGTTTAGTGAGTGAGTTTACCGGTGGCCCTACTGCCCTAATTCCTTATCCCGATTCCCACTCCCTATTCCTTCATGAAGGCGGGTAACGCTCTTGCCGCTCTTCGGATGTCGTGAGTGTGTATGGGCGACGGCAGTTGCTTTCCACCAGGAAACACGTCTGCTCGCTTCACACATATCAAAAAAATCACTACACGCCGTTTGTCCACCAACGCCGTCTACCGGGAACGTGTTTATTGCGGCCAGATAAAATGCGACTGTATGACATAGGTGACAGGTGTCATTTTCCTCTACGCCAGTAATGACAGCGACGACATAGACGATAGAGAAATATCGCTAGAAAATGAAACCTATAGCCTGAATCATAAAGTTGTATTTTATCGGTCCGAAATAATCTGGTTCTCGGTTGACGGCGGTGGACAAACGGCCTTAGGGTCAATTCACACCGCAGGGTGACGTGTAGATGCATTTATTTGTTGGCCTAGTGTTAATCCAGAATAACACTTACCTCCATGCCATATTTTATCAAAATCGAACCTGCCGTTAGAAGCGTGAAGTTGAACATTCACGCTTATAATATTAGTAGAATTGACAGACTTCAACATACATGAGCCGTGCAGTTGACATTGAAACCTGTCAGTTCGATACATAATTCAGAAATCTGATATCTAATAATAATATAATATCTATGGACGCCTCACACCACGTCAGTCTGGCCCCGTGGTAGGTACCCGAGGGACCTGTGTTACGGGTACCGGACAACGGAAATATATTTAATACTTTTGTACTATATACATATTTAAAATTTTTAAAATATGATACATATATTTAATACACATCCACGACTCAGGAACATTGAAAAACTTTTTGTTCCGTCGGCAGGATTCGAACCCGCTGCCCTCGGCGTGAGCTACCAAGGTGCTCAACCACTGCGCTACAGGTCGTCATGCGCCACAGAAATGCATACGAGCGTTTTGACGCGTCACGTTGAAATGTGACTTGACCCATAAAACAAAGTTGCTGTCTATCCTTATAATATGGACGCCAATATGCAATACCATGTTAACCCACAAGTCAGACATTTTGAGAAAAACGATGCTAAATTTCAGATAATCTATGTCAGATCAAGAGCCTTCACATTTTTTCATATTATACGAAATATTTTATGACACCTAACACTTCTCTGAAAAACGCTCTTTATCAAGAGGCGATTCCAGCTAGGTGCATAACTCGGTTTGCGATGTTTTGTGGGTTAACATGGTATTGCATATTGGCGTCAATATGTAATGGGGGAAATTGAAAAAGAGCCAGTTGACGCACCTACGTCATTCGGTCCGAATATGCCAACTTCATAAAACTGATTATTCGGCTGGGTTTGACATTAACCGACCAAATTACTTAGATCCACGATCACATACACTGTTTCAAATTCTGTGATTGTACGACGGTAAATGTTAATATCTAAGGGAGTGTGTATGGTTTGTATGTGTCGCCTAGATAAAATTTTTTGTGAATCAACCGTGAAAGTAAAAAAAGTAATCCGTAAAAAAAGTAATCTGTATTTTCAAACACTCCAAAATCCCAACTTACATGAGTTACTAGGCAACTAGCCTAGTTATTACAAAATAAATATCCAAGAAAATATTAATATAAATATTTTTAATTATTTCTGATCATTTATCTTAAGCTTCGAATTCCAGTTCTTAATCCATCTCCCTATTGTTGAAACCGAGGTATCTTAACAACGATATCATCAATTCACCAACAAACTATGAATAAACTCGCGAAGAACTTATCAAGCGTGAATCTTCCGAGGATTGAATGAGACTTCAAATCATGATACTAATTTCCCAGGAGACAAAGACTCATAAAAGATATTATGGCGCGGATCAAAATTTCATAAACTGCTATACGGTGGTGAGTGAAAAACTTTGTGATTCCGCTGATTGTAATCAAAATGACGAGACTAAAGACAGTTTTATACTTTGGACAATTTATATAAAGTATTCGATCGCTTTTTGTAATGATTTCTCTTTGTAATGAAGAAGGAATTTGGGAGTGGGGAGTGATGATGAAGGTTGCATATTCCGTGGGGTCACCAGTATGGGAATGTGCTTGGCGGCCAAAGGAAGATCTTCCGACCGAGCGAGATGTTATGCCTGGCTAGGCCAAAGCCCGAACTTAAAAACCTTTTAATCTGATTTTTATACCATGATAACAAGAGTACATATAAAAAGCGTACACTAGCTTAATTGGCTTGCTTCCCTTGGGCTACTATTATTGGCGTTCTACACGGCGGGAACAAACATCATGCAAAGGTGATGATGCAATACATTTTCAATCTTACACCTATGAACTGAAGGTGCATTTTAGATATTAATGTTGTTAATAGTTTGGGTTTGTCAAACACGAAACTTGATGCACTCCAAATTGCACCCTCAGTTCAAGGCGTAAGATTGAATTAAGGGTGCATCTTAGATATGAATGTTGTAAATGGTGTCCATCGAGTATAGCTATTTTCAATATGAACTGAGGGTGCAATTTGTATTGCATCAAAGTGCACCTTTGCGTGGTGTTTGTTCCCGCCGTGTAGAACCCCCATTAGTAGTAGAATAGACGAGAGAGAGAGAGAGTACTAAGACGGTCATAAAGAGATATCATAGAATAGAGAATACAATTGCAATTACCAAATCATGTGCAATACTTTCACAGAAACTAGATTACAATAAAAAAAAATTTTTAAAGCATCCGTGAAATTCTATCGACAAGTCAAAAGAACGGATATTAACTCTCAATCGGCTTGCAACTTTTGGCGCGAACCACTCAAAGACATGGTTCGTTTCCCCGACAATTTGCCGCTCTGCTGGACTTTTGATGGACGTTTTTTTAAATTCATTGTTAATTCACTCTGATTGCTGTCCGACGTCCATATCGGAAGGGTTGAAAAATGGTGTACAAATTTACCTGCGCGTGAAATCCTTTGAAATGTTTGAATTTTTCGCGCTATCCGGCTATTACGCGATGCTAATGGGTGGCTCAATAAACTTTTCACCGGCGAAAATCAATAAGCGATAGAATATGAAGGGTAACACTAAACTGGGAACAACTAATTCGATTATGTGAGTAATATTGTAAGGAACCCTTCGTAAGCTACTTATTTCTTTTCATACCCTTAGGGTGTATTCCTTCGTCTTATTCTCATTTCTGAAAAGATCAAAGTACATTTAATTTTTTCTAAATTTTATTTCATTTGACTCCCTAATCCTAGCTCTTTTTCACAATTTAAAATGCATTTGAAATTCTCTAAATCCTCGATGCATTAGATAAAGTAAGTCATAATACGTATTATAAGAGAATGCACTTGGCTGAGAATAAAATACAGTCTCAAGGAACAGTCGGGCTTCAAGCGGAATCTCAATGAGCTTTGCAACAGTTGGAGCCACGTATCCCCGCTGTGGTGCGGTGTGTCGTGTTGTCGCACACGACATTGCTAGAACGTCTCATTTGCACCCATGGCCACGCCACGATGTTGATGATATAAGCCCTCACGTCGCTGCAATGAAATTAGTTTGAAAATCGCACCACGAGATTGCCGGCCAATTCACGATGTGATATTTCAAACCCCCCCGGGTCAGTCATGATATGACCAATCTAACGATAGACTCGCAACATATACAATTTCAGCTGGTGTGCGTAGAATATGCGACAAAAAACGCATTACGAAGATAGTAGGTGCGTCATCATTTTCACTAGCGTATATTTCTGAAAAAATCAACAAGAATGGAGTCAATTCTAAACGTCGAGGAGATTGTGACATTACATAATATTTTCTAAGTAATGTATTTCGCAACATACTATTAACACATTGTTACTTAAAAACACTATGCCTGACGAAAGTACGCAAGTTAGTCGTAGGAATCAGTCGCGGTTAAACGCAGCAACTTCGACGCACCGAATTCCACCGAAGTCGTGTGGCCTCGCTCTAACTAGTATTTATATTTCTTATTGCACTTTTCACCTACAGAATTCGAAGATGAATTGTACTGCATTTTATATTATGTTATTTTAAAATTTAAATACTAACTCGTGCTTGCAAAAATTCTTGAATGTTCTATGTACGTGGCAGTGGCAGCGGCAGACGCCGTCCGAGTAAACAAAGTTAACCCACTCGTTCGGCTGCGCGCACAACTGAGTTGAACCGTCAATAACACGAAGCTGCAAATTTTTGTCTTGTATTTTCAGAGCCTCTTCAATTAGACTAACAAAACTTTCCTTATTCATTACTAGGTGAGCGAAGCGAGTCCTCTTATCCCACTCCCCGTACATGTTTGTGGTACGTTTTACGTAAAATCTATGAGAAATTTACGTCGTTTGTCCACGAACACCGTCAACCAAGAACGAGATTATTTCGGTCCGATAAAATGCAACTTTATGATCTCGGCTATAAGTTTCATTTTTTAGCGACATTGCTCTATCGTCAATGTCGGTATTTCCTACTCCTCCTATTTTCTTCTGATTAATTTCGTTGCGGGTCCCAAGGCAGCTTTAGCACGTCCCTCGGGCTTCCTGGGATCATATCTGTGGGTTTTCGTGGTTGGATACCGCTGTCGATCCTGGCGACACAGGAGATACAGTGGTGGGAATGTGTGGTGGGCCAAAGCCGTTTAAAAAAAATATATCGTCAATGTCGTCGCCGTCATTAAAGCCGTAGAGGAAAATGAAACCTATGGTCTACGTCATAAAGTAGCATTTTATCCGGAACCGTAAAATTATATTGCAAAAAATATGCCACAGTCATAATTGCTTTGGAAAACCCAATGTCATAGAATTTCAAATACCTCGCGAGCCGTTAAAAAGCTGCGCTTTTTCGCTAGTTACTAATAGTAGTTACTATGAAGACGAGATAAAAAATTATTTTATATAATTACACTATCTTCTTAGCTACTTATCAGAATCATTATCTTCTAAGTTGTACCGAAAATTAATATGAAGATTAATATTGGTTTTGATTGAAGGTAGGGCGTTGAATATTTCGGTGGTAGTTAATAGAATTCGGTCGGGCGGCAGCTACCTCCTTGAAACTAATCCTGACTATCGTATTAATTACATTATGTCCGAAGAACTTGGCTAAATTCAAGTTTCAGGTAAGATACTGTATGCATGATATATTATTATATGATATGCATTATTATATGATAAATATGCATTTAGTACTATTTACATAACAAACTTTAGTGCTAAGTAAATAGTCACAAATGAGTGAAGGTAAGACTATAAGTGTCATAAACATGAAACAAAAATGAAATGAACTAATTTTATGCTTAATTATTCATTTATTTATTTAATATTAATTATGTTTTTAATATTTTTCAAATAAAAAGACATTAAACTACTACTAATATGACGTCACATCCTAATCGGAAGAATCTTAAAAGCGTTTACGTCAGTACATTCAGTACATATAAAATCAAATTTTTAATACGACTTTATTTATGAACTATAAACTTTTATTCTATGATAAGATTGAAATACGTAGTAGACCATAGGCCTAGTTTTACTATAAACATGCGTTTTTTTATTGAAATTCTATATGAGTTAAGTAGTCTATTCATGCATCTAATGACTTAACATAGCATTGAAAGGTTTCTAGTTTACCTTAGCACAAAATTACAGACGGGGAAATACGAATCTTTTGAATACAAAAACACTTGACCGAAATCTATGAATAAGAGATCTTCAAAGACAAAGCAAAGTCACAAAGTTTCGAAGTTCTGCTCGACGAGAAGTGTAATTATACTGCAGATTGTGTTTGTGGCGGGACAACTTCTGTAGGGTATGAGAAAATGAATGACACTGATGGTGTGTATGAATCCCCTGTATACAGGAGTAATAAAGGTAAGAGGCAATGCTTAAGTTGTGTAATTGTTTCTTATATTATATTAAGTGTAAAAGTAGCAGCCCAAAACGCGAAAAATTATGTTTGTTATACGGGTAAACTCATGTGACTGGGGCGATTGCGTGAGGTTAACAATAGTTAACGTTGCCAGCCTTTTACGAAGGAGTAGGTTAAGGGGAAAAAAACGGTTCCCTGTTCTATTTACAGGGAATAGTGGAAGGGAACAGGCAAAGTGAATAAGGAAAGGAAATGGAGAAAGACTGGCGTGAAACGGCGTCGTGCTGTGTTTACCAGTGGCCCAACTTCCCTAACCTATCCACATATTCCCATTCCCTGTTCCCTTATAAAGGCCGGCAAGGCACTAGCGACTCTTTGGATGTCACGAGTGGCCATGGGCGACGGCAGTTGCTTTCCATCAGGTAACCCGTCTGCTCGCTTGCCCTTTAAATATTATAGAAACAGCAAACAGACCCTCAATCTGACTGTGAATCAAAAATCTTTATTTCTGTCGTTAACTGTAAAAATATCCCTAATACAAATGATAGCGTGTCTGTCTTCATTATGTCCATAGGCGCATCTTCCATTATTCCATTTAAAAACAGATTTAAAGTTTTATGAGTGTATAAAATACTTTTTTTCACAAATACCTGGAAATATAACCTTTTTTTCGAAAAAAAAAACTTCTGCGATACCCACAAATAAACCTATGTTGGACTGTAAAAAATTCTGGGAACAGTATAGTTTATCGTAACTCAAAAAAAAAAAAACAACTTTACAAGACGAAAAAAGGTTTCATTGTGTGAGCAAAACTTACGTCCGTTGAGTTATTAGTTATTGTTATTCATGTTTAAGGCGTAATCTAACTAAATATCGAACTAAGTGTTTTTGCCACCACATGCGTCTA